>CABFWB010000718.1:111930-141005 GCA_902151455.1 Timema bartmani | reverse complement strand
GGGGGGGGGGGGGGGGGGGGGGGGCCTTTAAATTTATGTCCAGAAATTACAATGAACTTCCTTTTAGTTGTCTTTATAGTCTTTGCTATTTATATGACGTAGTTCATAATTGAAATTCATATTCTTATGAATTAAGTCAGGTGAAATTTGCATGCAAATAAACCTTTGAAAATGTAAAAATATACTTTAAAAACATGATTTTTTCTTTTTAAAATACAGATTACCTTGACTAGACTTATCTGAAAATCTAGAATTCAACACAAATATTTAATACTTAGAAAAACTTCCACTAATTATTTTGCTATTTATTATATATATATATATATTTATTACAAAATATGCACTATAAATGGTTTAAATATGCCCTCATATGGAAAAATCTTTAATTATGCAATTATATACGATTAAAAAAATCAAAGATTTGTATATGCCCTATCATTAAAGCAAAATTTAGAATAAAAATATGAAATGTCATAAACATCCTAGCTCTATTCATTAGCCCTGTTTTAGACAAATACAATAACAAACGATTGGTAGGGATACCTTAGTATCACCATATTTGCACCCAACCTGTAGGATCAGCTAGTTAAAATGGTTATAATTCCTACTTGACACACTTGGGATATTTTTTCACAATGTGGTTTTCATCGTCTTCTGAAAAATCTAGTGCATTCCCTATTAGTTATCAACCTCCTCACTACACCTTGAGATTAAGTCATTAATAACATCTCCCTTACACCTTACCTCCAATATAACCTCCTTCCTCCTCAACGGCAACGTAAAATGTTGTACAATAATCTCACGGAACAAAAACCAATATACAATCTATATTTAATCTTTAAAAACTTCATTTTTTGTTGCTTGCCTGTGACGTTTTTTTTCAAAAATCCTTTTAAATAATACATTTGTTAAACATAGATGAATACAATAAAAACCAAAAAGGTCACAATTCACTTATAATGGTGGAAAGGTGAGCCGGTTGGCCATGGCACACCAGTTGAGAAACAGTCCCTTATACTAAGCACGTGACAAATGATAAACTAAGCCTTAGAAAGTAGTCCTACCTTATTTAATTCAAATGCAAAAAAAGGATGTAATTTTTTAAAGAAATAACTAGGAAACGCCTATTTAGAAAGAAAATGATCGATTGACTGAAAGTAAAAATACACATGAGAAGGAAGTGCCGTCAGTCACGCTTTTTATCACGTGTATGTTGGTTAAAGAAAACAGGATGTTCAAAGACTAGAAATGTTTTCTCGCAACTTTTAATACAAAGTGTTTACTTTTACCCCAACAAAGGGAGTATAAACAATATGCTACCTGCTTCAGTGGCCACATGTTCTAAGGCGTCATCATCGCAATAGACTAGACTGCCAATGACAGGGAGATTGGGGTTTGAATCCCAGTTGGCTAGGCTGAGGGTGGTTTTTCCTAAATGGTTTTCCACCCACATTCTATCCAATAAAATGCTGGTACACTTCCTCTAAATTCAAATTTTATCATCCCTAGCTCACTAGCGCAATTAGTACATATGCTTATAGCCTTAACAGGAAGTAAGACGCAGTGCTAGAAAAGCTCTAAGTGTTAGAGAAGTGCACCAACTTTAGATTGGAGAGAAAATAGAAGGATCACAATGATTAACGTAGTGTGGAAAACTCATTCCTAGTGTAGATGTCAGGGATAATAATCCCTATATCCTTGTCAACGGTGCAACCTGAGTCTAACTCTTGAAACTCTTCGGCCCCCAGGGCTTGCCCCATAACCTTTTAAATAAGAAGGGGCAAATTGAGTAAAAATAGCTGTACCTGCTTTTTATCCCAATATATATATTCGACTGATTTAAAGTAATTAGTTTGCATTTCCATTGGTTGCTTTTAGCTAAGAGGCCAATTTTGGGATCCGAGCTAAGTGAACTATAAAAGAGTGGTATAGGCCCTATCACATATGATTTTTAATATGGATTTTCCCATCGTATCTAGACAATAATGTTGGTACATTTCCTATGAGACACCCTCCTTATATCTTGTCCATAGAATAAGTCACTAGTAGCCTTAGTATTAAATTTACAAATATTGATCACAAATTTGGCGTTGTCTGAGTAGAGGTTTATAAACAACTAAACGGATAAACAGCCTTCTAGTTTGGCGTCTCTTACGGGTCAAGGTCATACACATGACACACAATATGTACTGCCAATCTCTCTGGTTGAATACTCTGTTTTGATTGACATGCAACTAAGGGTTAAGCGTATTACTTTAAGGTTGGTAATGCAAGAAAAAAGGGCAGTGTTTTTTGCAGTTTTTATACAAAAACTTTTTTGGCAAAATAATAAAAAAGAGTTTAATTTTCTTCACTTGGTGAGATAAACAGTTGTTTGATATCTATAATGAGAATAGAGGCATTAGATGACAAACTTTTTAAATGAAATGAAATAGCTGTCATTAAATTCCAGGACATCCTTGACAGATATTAAACTGTTGAGGTCACCATGCAAAGAGCAATATTTATTTATTTTGGCCAAAAGCATGTTTTTATATAAAACACTGCAATAACACTGTCTTATTCTTGCGTTCCCTAAACTCCCACCTTAGTTTCTAAAAGAGTTATGTAGATATTATCAAAATTATAATTTTCCGCGTTTGGACTAGTACCCTCAAAGTCATTTTCACGGATGAGATATGCCATTTTGTTTATAATGTTAAAAAATACCTAGCTAGAAAATTTAAATAATATCGTTATAGCAGAGTTTGAAAAAATTATTTTTTATCTTTACGCCCTTAAGTAAATTACCCTCAATTTCAGGACTAGATATATAATTCAAATCTAATCTAGTCTATGCAACGTGCACATGGTTGACAAAATTATCTCAATCGTGTATGTTGAATTTGGAAATGAGATATGAAAATTTTTCTGGATATTCATAGCGTCTTGTATAGCTATACTAATTAAAACTATGATTAACAGATGGATTAGTGGAAAGTAATTGATCTTCATAAAAAAAATAGCGAAATACAGTGGCACAGGAACAGGAGGGTACATAGGTACAGTACATTGTTCAATCAAATTTTTGTTAGTGATACATAATTTCATTTATAGCCACCCAATTTATCAAATATAATTTATTTATATAGTTTAAGGGTGGAATATTTTAAATAAACTAAATATTTACGTAAAGGTTAAGTGGTAATTGCGTATAAAATGTTTTAACTGTGTAAAAATGTCTAGTTAGCATTAAAATATGATCTAAATAGATTCTAGAGACGGCGGATGTTATAAAAAAAACCTAACTCTCTACAAATCGACAGATACTCATAAGATTGTGGAAGTTTCACACCTCTGCTTCTTAAACCAATAACGTTCTTGGGCCTCTGACGACAATCTCTTTGCTTCTAACTAGGAATAATTAAAATATACTACTTTATGCAGGTTGACATAACACAAATTTATTGTTTAACTTACAGGATATGTGTTTCTCAAGCTTATAAATAGTAGGGCTATATCAATATTTTGTTACAAATAATTTAAATTATTTATCTAATGTAAACGTAGAGATTTAAAGTATTAGGTTTGAATAGAAGTACCATCATACATGTACAAACCAAACTTCGATTTTGTTCTACAAATAGCGGTCCATAAACTAGCCCTTACAAAATAGTTTTTTCCAACGCGTCTTAGACCCGCCTCGGTGGCGTAGTTGGCTAACGCGCTAGTCGTGTTGAGTCAGACCACTGAGGACGGGGAGATCGAGATTCGAATCTTGGTTGGGTGAACTGGGGGTGGTTTTCCATAAATAGTTTTCCACTCTCCCTCCACGTAAATGTTGGGTTCACTTCCTCTAAATTCAACCTTCCCATTTCCTAATCCATTAATGTAATTAGTACTTAAGCGTATAACCCGAACGGGTAGTAAGACGCGGTGCTAAAATTAATTAATTATTGTGTCTCAGTACCCGTTCAGGTCACTTGAGTTTGCTAACTACGCTAATTGAACAAGAATTAGGAAAGTAGAATTTTAGAGGAAATTTAACTCCATTTTTTATGCAGGGAAAATGGGAAACCATTTAGTAAAAAACATCATCAGTACACCCAGAAGGGATTTTAAGCCCAAATCTACCCGTCACCAACAATTCAGTCTCACCAGAGAGTGACGCGTTAGACCATGTGACCGCTGGCGCGGTGACAAAATCTGTTGGAGCTATACGCATATGCACTAACTAGGCTAATATGCTAGGAATGAGAAAAGTTGAATTTAGATCAAATTTACCAGCATTTGCGTAAAGGAATGGTGGCAAAACATTAGGAAAAACTACCCTCAATACACCTGACCGGGATTCAAAACCCAATAGCTCCGTAATCACCAGTCCAGTCGATTGAAAGTGTGACGCCTTAGACCATTCAGCCACCGAGGCGTGTTAGTAATAATTTTAATCTTTTGAAGAAATTGTAGTGTGGTTTTAAATATTTCTTTGTCGCCGCGTCATACTACCATTTCGAGTTATACGCTTGTTTTAAATTGACTCAACTTATAGAAATAAAAAAATGGCTGGTGTGATCGAAAGAATCTTCTTTCCAGATACAACAAGCTCTGTACCACTGTTTCACAATGTGAGATCTAACTCTTCTTTCTGCCATTGGAAACATATGCCTGTCTGCCCCTAATCAACTGTTTTCAATAATTACCTCACGTCTGAGCTACTGCACAGCATCGATGAGCAATATACCACCTTTCTAAAGTGATGCTTTTCGTTGGACTTTCTTAAAGTTCATCATATTCTTCCTGTGACTTTAAATTATTTTGAGTTAAAATTCACGTTCCTGTTGTGTGTGTGGTGTGTGTTCACCACGTCTTTATTCCTGTTCTGGCTTTCCTCATTTTTATAATTATGGCGTAGGAATTAAATTTAAAATTTAGAGGAATAGTACCAGCATTTTACTGGAGGAAGTGTGGTAAACTAATCTCTCTGAAAACCTGACTGGGATTTGAAACCCAATCTCCCCGTCACTGGTCATCCAACATAATGTCTCATCTTTTGAGTTAAATTAAATTAAATTAAATTAGTGTAATTGGCAGATAGCCCGAACGGGCAGAAAGACGAGGATCTATATAAAAAGAACGGGCTAGTATGATAATGCTTTTAATGATCGTAGTAATATACAAACTTGTGTGCCTATATGAATATGGCAGTGCGCGGGAAAGTTAAGTAGATTTGTGAAAGGAAATCCGTCCATATGTTCTCTATTTGCGTTGGCCGGCTGGGAAAAGGCACACTTGGGCCGATGTTGCGCGTGACCTGCCCCACTCAGCAGATGGGCGCCCTGGTCTTCAGATGAAAGGGTTAGCCTTAGACCCAACTCTGTAATTATTAAACATTCTTTTATCGCGGGAGATTCGGTCTCTTGTTCAGGTTGTGTTGTTGTGTTTCATTTCTTACGACGACCAAGGAATGGAAAGGGGGAAGGAGGTAAGAAAACATGTGGTTACAAGAAGTGTTTCTTACGAGGGGTGGACCAACTTTCTTCACCCCCTCTTATCCAACAAGTTTTAGGCTACGAAGCTATAAAGTGACTTACAGCGCTTGTCAATAGATTTTATTCCAAATACTGATTTTGGAACGTCAACAAATCAAACGATGGCGGAAATTGAAACCTTTTTAATAATACGTATAAAAAAGGCGTATTTAGGGACTTAGTATAAGCCTGCCAGGCTTGGCACGCTAGATTTTTTTTTTCAAAGTAAAGGTTTCTAGCTGATTGCGATTGCACCAGGAAAAAAGTTTACAAAATATAATTTTCCCTTCTCTGTTCATATGAATGTAGGTGGAGTTGCTCAACTATTTAGATACGTCATAGCACCCAATTGGTCTCCCCGAAAATTAAAATTACACTAACATCACTGTACAAGATGAGGAAAATGAGTTTTAAGAGCATTATTCAAACATTATTTTTTCCTGAAAGAGGTAGGGTATAACTGGATTGAATGTATAGAACTTGCTCAATACAGGGATAGGGTGTATTAAGCTGGACTGGATTGAACTAGATCAATATAGGTATAGGGTATAATGAGGTAAATTAGATAGAACTAGTTCAAAATAGGGATAGCGTGTAGTGAGCTGAACTGAATAGTACTGTAGCGAGGTAAATTAGATAGAACTAGTTAAAGATAAGGATTGGATATAGTAAGATGAACTGGATGGAACTAGCTCAAGAATGGGATAGGGTGTAGTGAGGTAAACTGGATAGAACTTGATCAATTCAGGGATAGGGTGTAGGGAGGTAAATCAGATGGAACAATTTCAATATAAGGATAGGGCGTAGTGAGATAAGCTAGATAGAACCAGTTCAAGATAGTGATAAGGTGTAGTGCGGTGGACTGGATAGAACTAGCTCAGGATTGGAATTGGGTGTAGCAAGGTGGACTGGATTGAGCTAGATCAAGATAGTGATAGGGTGTATTAAGGTGAACTAGATATAACTAGATCAAGATATGCATGGGGTGTAGTGAGGTAAACTGGATATAACAATCTAAAGATAGGGTGTAATGAGGGCAACTGGATAGAACTATATCAAAATAGGGATAGGGTGTAGTGAGGTGAACTGGATAGAACTATATCAAAATAGGGATAGGCTGTAGTGATGTGAACTGGATAGTACTAGCTCAAGATAGGCATTAGGTTAGTGAGGTGAACTGGATAGAACTAGCTCAAATAGGGATAGGGGTACTGAGGTGGATTGGATAGAACTATCTCAAGATAGGGATAAGGTATAATGAGCTGAACTTAATAGAAATAGCTCAAGATGGGGATAGGGTGTATTAAGATGAACTATATAGAACTAGATCAAGAAAGGTATAGGGTGTAGTTTAGGTAAATTAGACAGAACTAGTTCAAGGTAGGGATAGGGTGTATTAAGATGAACTAGATAGAACTAGATCAAGAAAGGTATAGGGTGTAGTTAGGTAAATTAGACAGAACTAATTCAAGGTAGGGATAGGGTGTAGTTAGGTAAATTAGACAGAACTAGTTCAAGGTAGGGATAGGGTATAGTGAGCTGAACTGGATGGTACTAGATCAAAATAGGGATTTGCTGTAATGAGGGTGAATGGATAGAACTAGATCAAGATAGTGATAGGTGGCGTATTTTTGTAAGTGCGACAATGAACTCTCGAATTAATAGTGGCATAGAGTAAGTAAGTAACTAAGTAAGTAGAACCTAGTTTTTTAACATCGCGTTTTAGTAAGCTTTCATGTTATACGCCTATTTACTAAATATGCTAATATTCTAGTAATATTATTAAGGTTTAATTTAGAGTAATTGTACGCTTATTTGCATGGAGGGAATGTGAAAACCAATGACGAAAAATCACTCTCAGTACACCCGACCGGTATTTGAACCCCAGTGTCCCTGTGATCAGCAGGCCAGCATATTATTTCGAGAGTAGCGTCATAGATCATGCGGCTACGAAAGCGTGTTAGAACTTAGTTAAAATCACGATTGGGTAAACCATTTCCAGTGATCTAGCAGGGATTCTTCTTGCCTGATCCCAACTCCCCGGGTCAGCGCGAAATTCTTTATCCTTGAGTTAGATATATCCTGGAAACTGAGCTGTGGGAAACACTTGTGAGTAAATGAGTAGTCCTGCTGCTATCTTTGGGAGTGTTTGGCTTCAAATTCAAATTAGAATCAATTTCTCACTAATGTTCCGAAAGTAGTTCTAAGGCACTACTTGTCCTACCACCTCCTACGACTCGTCTGGGGTAACCGTATTTTGACAACAATGAGGTAGAAATTGGGAAAGTGGAAATGAGAGAAAGTTTTCTCTGATATGAGTGGAGGGAGTTTGGAAAAATCCTTTAGTAGCAACCATCCTCAGAACACCAAGCCGGGACTTGATTCATGACCTCCCAATTACACCAAACCAAACTGGATAAGCCTGACATTTAGTTCGCACTCTCATCGATGTGGGTCCCCAAGGGACTAACTTCCAATTTTTGTCTAGGACCTGAATTAAATATATTTATTTGGTACTGAGTCTCATTCCAATGTCCGGGTTTCATTCTTCAGCTAAGCAAACATACGAAACAATTTAAAAACCATTCCCTAAATATTCTTTGCAATTGAATGTAAGGATAGTTCAGTAATATAAATGATTTAGTAGGATTTATTAAACAATTCATGCAATTAATATGATACATTTAAATGTTATTTTCAATAGTCTTTGTTTTATAGGAGATACATATTTTATCAGCGATTATACTCATGTGTTATTTGAGGGAAGTCAGTTAAATTGGAAAAATCAATTTTTTTTTAGAAATAAGAACGGGATAAGAAAATTTAAAAATAAATTAATAATATAATATAGCTATACATAGTCAACAACTAAAGTGATTATAAATGATAAACTATTACAAAAAACTATTCTAGACTATTAAAATATATATTTTATGAACTTAAGTTATATCAGCACGTTACATGCATGGCCATGAGTTTGTGAACCTAAAATTATAAAACATAAGCTCACAACGCTTAAACTACTTTTTAACTTTACAAGGCCTAACTTCATTGTATCTAATTTCACTAGACCCAGCTTAGTTTGATATAAATTAGCTATACCTTATTTTATGATATCTAAACTTCACTGGACCATTAAATCTAAAATTAGCATTCAATAAATTTCTTCAAAATGTCCTTGGCAGTTCAAAATTTTTCCTTTACCCAAAGTAACTAGACCTTAGTTTTACAAGACCTAGCCCCAAATAACCTAACCTCACAAGGGCTTAACACCATATAACCTAAGCTCACCAGGTATTAGTCACAAAACCTAACGTTGCAAGATCCAATGTCACTAGATCTAGATTAACAAAAACTAACTTTGTAAAACGCTAGCTATAGGCATGTCTACGACAGGTTTATTGTAGTACTAACCAAAGTAACATAACCTAGCCCTCAATTGATAAGCGCATGTAATAATAAGATGTATTAGTAAAAAGTATCTTTGTGTAGTAAGAGTGGATACAGTGAGAGTGAACTAAACATACCCGCTTCGTTAGCCACATGGTCTAAGGAAGTTGTTCTCAAATAGGATTCCACGGGACCCCAGGATTCAGGGGTTTTATGAGACGATTATTTGTAATGGCGTTAGACACATTATAATGCTTCTAAATTTGTATGCTAAGAATTCATAAACGTAAAATTTAAATTTTTATGGTACCTCACACGTCGCAAAAATTAAAAACACGCCACACACAACTCGATTGATAGCGCTCGACAACTAGAGGTGAAACAGTTAGTCAGTCACAATCACAACGCATGCGTCCCTTCACCCGTTCACGCATCTTCTCGATCCTTCTTCAGTCAGCCACGTCTGTTGTACACACTTAGCATTCAATGTTATAACGTGTTATGTTGTGGGACATTTTGTCATATATAAGTGGCTAAAAAATGTTAGTTTGAAGAGGAAATTAGGTCAGGATTCACCCAAAACTAGTGAACAAGCCGAATAAGTCCCAGGCAGCAGTAATAAACCTAGAACACCTGTTGAGCTAACAAATGAAAAAACAAAATCCGGAAATATTCTCCGGAATGTTAGTAATACGGTTTCACTTGTGCAGGAAACCGGCCCTCTGGTGTAGTGGTCAGTGCACCTGGCTACCAACCTAGAGGCCCTGGGTTCGAATCTTGGGTATTTTCCCCGAAAGGTAGCTACCCCAACGGTTATCTTGGCTTAAGTTAGGTTTGAGTGTTTCCACTAGTTCCTTACCCTCACCTCATCTCATTGAAGCAAGGAATGTGTCTTCATGGAGAGAATGTACGATTAATACATTCGGGTGTCCCTTGGACAACGGTTGATTAGTACGGGTTAATATTTCCACAAACTGGGTTACGAGTGATGTAGCCCAGACGCGCAATACTATATTATTACTTGTGTAGGAATACCTTGTGCTCTGAATGCTAAGTGTGTAATTTTATTTAAAACATTTAATAACAATACGTTAGCTCCAACTAAGCTGCTAAGACACCTGCATACAAATCATAGTGAATATGAGGACAAACACAACCAATTTTTCCAACATTAACTGGACGAATTAAACAGAAGACAAGTTCATATAACCAGTCAGTTCCAATTTCAAACCACACTTTTTGTAGGTGAATTTCATAAAATGATCATGGAGATTGAACATGAAGTAATCTTTCTCTGTATATACAAGCGAAAGCTCTGCCTGACTCACTGACTCACTCATCACTAATTCTCACATTTCCCACGAAGCTAGAGCGCTGAAATTTGGCACAGGTGTTCCTTATAAGCTAACTAGGAAAATGTAAGATGTTTCATTCCGATGTTTTGTGATTAAGGGGGTGAAATCGGGGTAGCTACCCTAATCAACAATATTTCTTTATAAACAATTTTTAAGCGTTTAGAGAGTAATAATCCGATAAGTTTGTTCTAATAATGCCTTTGGAAAATATAGCAATTATTTTTTAACCCCGTAAATGCTTCTAATTATTATTATTATTATTAGCACCGCGTCTTACTACCCGTTCGGGTTATACGCACTTACGCTAATGTGTAATGGTAGGGTGATTGTGAGATGAAATGGAGGACCTACAGTTTATCGTGGAATCCGAACCACGGTGGAGGCCTGGCATTCCTCACATTCACAAGTTGTGATTAATAAATGCTTCTAAGGGGTGGAAAAAATGAATACAGAAAATTAATTAAAATATGTAATTATGTTTTACTATGCAACTCCAAGAGACGGTACAAGTCTGTAGTTTATGTTTTGCTGAATTTTGTGGTGTTTGTAGTGTCTGTGTGAGTGAGAGGGCCCGGCCCGGGACGGTGTGTGGTTGTGGGGAGTGGTTGGAAGTAGGGGGGGGGAGACCTGTCCAGCTGCGCTCAGCTATCAGTAGGCAAGGGGGCCTGCCTAAAATAAAACTCCCCATGAGAAACAATACATGGTCTCCTCCTCGCGGTGTTTCTAGGGTAGCGCTATGAACCACGACATTAAACTTCAAACAAAAATTCCACATAACACAATATTCCATGTGAAGAATGGGGATTCAGCTAGCTAGGCGTATAAAAAGTAGTGGTTTTTACACATTGCATCGTGATGAAACAATGGATGTTGCCGGGCTTGCAATAATTCTTGCTGTCGTCCAGTACATAAATGGTCATTCAATTCACGATAAAATGCTATTTTGTAAGTTTCTCGATATTCGGACAAACGGAGAGGATAGATTTAACTTGGTCGATTTCTATCTCAAATAAAATGGACTGTCATGGGATAAATGCATTGATATCTGCACCAATAGTGCAATATCTATGACTGGGAAACATCGTGGCTTTATTGCTCGTGTTAAAATTATCGTGGCCAAAATTGGAAGTAGCCCCTACTTAATCTATATATATGTATATATATATATATATGCATTGGCAGTGAAAAACATTCCACTGAACCTTCAAAATATGCTTAGTGAAACGGTTAAGAAAGTGAATTTAATAAAATCCAGGCCCCTGATTTCTCAACTTTTCTCTGCTCTCTGTGAATAAATGGAAAGCCAATTCAAGACTTTGTTACTTCACACATAAATAAGCTGGTTGTCTCGAGGCAAAGTTCTGGTTCGACTTTTCACCCTTCGGAATGAAGTTGTGTTCTTTTTATCTGACATTTCATTTGATTTGTCATAAAGACTGTGTGATCCCGAGTGGTTACAACGTTTGTCCTATCTGGCTGATATATTTCAACTCTCAATTATTTGAACCTATCACTTCAGGGCTTATGTGTGACAGTTCTCTCAGCTAGTTCCAAAATTGAAGCAAAGTTAAGAATAATCAAATTTTGGGAGTGTTGTGCGAAAAAACACATTATTGAGTGCTTCTCCACACTGTAATATTTTTTGCGTGGATCAGAAATTATTCTCTCATCGGAGATTGTGTCAGAAATAATAAGACATATTCTAAACCAACAAACTTAAATCCAAGAATATTGTCCATTTACAAATGGCAATGTAAATTGGCTTTGAAATCCATCCACAGCTACAATACGCGATTTTGATCAGCCAGTTAAAAAAATAGAACGGCTTATCAACATAGCAGCTGACAAGAATATAAATTACACTTTAAATTTATTAGAATTTTGGGCCAAGCCTAGAAGTGAGTATTCAGAAATGGCAAAGTGAGCTGTAAAAATACTTTTACCCTTTCTTACACCATACCTTGATGAGGTAGTATTCTCAAAATAAAGTTTCATTAAGAGCAAGCAAAGAAGTAGACTCAATCCTGGAACATATATCTGATCCAGATATCCAACATCAGATCAGACTTCAAAGAACTCAGGTCTGGAAGACCAACACTAGCAGCATATCAAGTTTAATAATGAAAATAAATTAAATTAATTTTTATCATTATTAAAATTTTTAAAAAAGTATTAAAAAGTGGATAAGTAACAGTGAATTTTGAAGTTATATGATTTATAGCATAAGCTTACTATCTATACTTTTTGTTAAGGCTCAAAAATGTGTAGTTGAGCTAAGTTGGGGAGAAGACATGAATACAAAGGGGCTCCTCAGTAGGTTTCATAGCTTTTATAGGGCTCTGTGTGATAGATAGTTTAAGAACCACTGGTCTAAGGCGTCACTCTCGCAGTAGAATGACAGGGAGATAGAGGTTATAATCTCGGTTGGGTGTACTAACGGTAGTTTTTTGCCAAAGTGACTTTAAATACCCCCTCCACTCAAATGTGGGTACATATCCTCTAAATATGACCTTCCTCATTCCCAAAACCCATTAACGTAATTAGTGCATAAGCGTATAGGCATGTTAAAAACAAATTAATTCATTTTATTTTTATTAAATTAGTTATATAATTATTATATGAAAGGCCAGGTACAATTGGCTTTGGCGTAAAAGGGGCTTGGTTGGATATAAGGTTTGACATTTTAACTAAATATAGTAACTGAGAGGATCAGTTTAACAGGGAACCACCTCCGTCTGAAAATAAAGGGGATTTCAGGGTCTACAGGTGCTTAATCGTTTCTCGGTGAGAAACATAGGCCCATATTAACCTTGATTTAAACCTGTTAAAATTGTTGCATGAATTATAGCTTTGTATCCAATTTTGTCACTATTTGGGGGGCAGTTATATTACAGATGCCCTTTTAGTATTTAAGTAATAAATGATAATTATTTTACTAACTATTTTAAGTTAAACTTATGTTTCGGTATTCCTGAGGCCGTAGTACTCCTTAAAAACTCTACTGGACAGTTGCCTTCTACCCGCCCATCCTTAGAATTACAGTTGTCTGAGTTCACACTTAGGTAACAATGGAACTCTCCTTTTAAAATACTAAGTGCCTACTAATTTTTTTGCAGCTTTGTCATTTATTCTCAGACACAACATGGCCATTCGAAAAAATATCAGTTGGGCTCAGCCTATTTCCAAATGTTTCGTGAACTATATAGCCTGTGACTCTTCAATTATATTTTCCTTAAAGCTGTTTTTTTTTTCAGGTTTACATCACACAATTATATTAGCTATTAATTAAAGTTAATATCGATTTCTCGCTCATTCTTGTTTAACTTGATAATTCTAAGCGCCTTCCACAGCTAAGAGTATTTAATATATGTCTGGACGATTGCTGTCCTATGAGCATATGTAATAATAGATACACATTACTTGAAGTCATCCCCATTAGTAGAAATTTTCTCCCAAACACGAAAGGCTTATTCATTATAGCCTATTATGCAACAAATGCTTGATTGCATCAATTGCATGGCTCGGAGCTATGGTTGACTCATCTCATTATAGCAGGTTGGCCTCTGATGACAGTTGTATCATTCAATGCCATCCTAGATCCAGATTTGTTCTGCATTCAACGTAAAATACATGTTGCTGCAAACTCTTCCTCCCTTCTTTATGTCCAACATATCTTGAATGATTTCCAGAGGGATGTGAAGGCTTCCTTTAGTTAAAGTATTCTCACTTTTTTCCTTGTAGGATCATTATATTTTAAACATCTCGAAGAACCAAATTTCTACAATCAAAATATTAGGGAGTATGATTATCGCGTTTCCTGGTAAATTCCTGTGTGAAGTAATCAAATAAAGCTTCTAACAGCTTCTTAGGCTCGGCTGATGAACCAAATACACAGATGAAGGTAAATATCTGCCTGAGATTATATGGCCTTTCTGTCAATGTATATAACTACATTATTTAATTTTCAAAATGTCTTTTGATTATCGTTGTCATTTATTTGTCTTAATACATAATATGACATACATAATATAGATTAAATAGGCTTGTTGAACGTTGCCTGTATATTTTTTTGCCAAAATAACAACAGTTTTTTTATTTACTAACATGAATACGAAACAAAAAACCAAATTATGAAAACAGATAACCGTATTGTAATCTACAATTTCTATTTGGATTTGACATTGGCATTTTTATTCTAGTCTTTATTTGCTTTTGAAGTGCAAATAGTATGTTGACGAATTAAAATGATCAAATAAATCACATTTTAGTTTTTTGTAATCTTGATTTTTTATCAATTTTCAAGTTTGATAATAGTGCGCCTCTTGAGTGGTTCTTCTACTACAGGGGTCACTAAACTTTATAGAGCGAAGGAGTCCTCGCACCAGAAAACAGATTTGAGCTCTCATTAAACATCACGTCAGCGATGTATATGCCAAATATGATATCAATTCATCAACCTTCCACAGAGATATAGATTTATGAATTGTTTGTATAACTTGAAAATGAACTTTTCTCTTATATAAATTCTATTCTCGAGATTTTATATTTCGCCTCCACACCACAAATAGTCTCACCAAGTCTTCTGATATTCCCTCCTCGTCAAGAATGTGATTACGAAATGTGCGTTTTCGTTTCCCGGCGTTGTTCTAAAGATATAACATATTTGTGAGGACATTTTATTTTGAACGTATTATTTCATTCTTATTCTATAGGGTCTTAACTGTATTCTCATAGCTGCCATTTGTGAACAAATCTTAAATTAAATTGTTTATTTTAACAACCTTATCATTTATCACTTAATAGAAATTTTATCTATTTATAAAAATGTGTTAAAATTAAATTTAATTATTAATGCTGTGTGGTAGTTATTTTTAGTTTCAAATCCTTTTTACAATAAAATGTGTTGTCTTTCACTAAATTGAAGCTTTGGTTAGATTGTAGCTCTAAACGAATAAATAATTATTCTAAACAATATAGGCCTATTTACAATTATACATAAATTAAAAAAACTCTGATTCAGTCAAAAGAAATAAATTAACCTATATGAAATTTTAGTTAAGTTTGGTATGCCTGAAAAACTTGTTAAGCTAATCGAGGTATGTTTGAGAGATAGGCGTGGCAGAGTACGGGTTGGATATCACCTATCAGATACTTTCTAAATACATGATGGATTAAAACAAGGATATGCATTTTACCCATTACTCTTTAATCTAGCCTTAGAGATATTAGGGTAATGCAAGAGAGTAGGGAATGGTTGACATCAAACTCTACAATGAAGCCATTAAGAAACGCAGATGATTTATCTTTGTTGGGCAATAGTAATAAATCTGTTGCAAGAAATTCACAAACTTTATTAGAGGCTAGTAAGAAAATATGTTTAGAAGTGAACGATGAAATTACCAAGCATATTATCACATATAAAACACAGATTGGGGTCGATAATTTAGAGATTATTATTAGCAACATATCATTTGACAGGGTCATTGAGTTTAAATAATTAGGAATAACTTTAACTAGCAATAACGATATTGGTTTGGAAATTAGGTATAGGAGCTCATTAATTTCTATTACTAACTTTTCACCACCTCCCTTTATTAACTGCTGGCCTTAAATCTATACCTGGAGATTTATAATTACTTAACTTCTTAATAGCGTCTTTGACTTCACTAATACTTGGATTTGTGACTATTGGTTCAGCAGTACGGATTGGATACCTTCAGCCAATTCAGATCCTTCATGAACATTCAAAATACACGTGAAATGATCGTTCCATCTATTTAAAACATCTGCCAACAGATTTCGATTCTCATCTTTCACTAAATTGGCCCTAGCTTGGTAACTTTGTGATTTGTGATTTTTAATTAATACAATAATAATATATTGCTTGTAGCCCATTTTTTGAAAAGAATAACCAGTACTAATTCTCCCCGAATGTACTAATAGTACATCCTTTTCGTGGAGGCTCTTTCCATGTTCCAATGAGATGAGATAATGGTGATAGTGTGTAAGAGGGTGTGGAAACGTGGAAACTCTTAAACCTAATTTACCAAACTTTGGTGACCATTAGGATAACTCCCTTTCAGGAAAAATACCCAAGATACCAGCCGGGAATTGAGCTCGGGGCCCTTAGGATCGTAGTCAGATGCACCGCCCACTACACCACGGGGACAGTTAATTAATAATATGATTAACATGTATAAGTATTTTCTATGTTTATGAAAATATGTCAACCTAAATGGTATCATCTTATTCAGCTTAAGTCTTCGGGGTATAAAATTGTAATTACGTCACATTTCATAGAAATGATTGAGTTTATGGATTATACTTCTTGGTTTATTTTATGTTACATCAAATATTTAGTTGTTTTGATACCATTTTTATATTTGACGCATTGAAAAGGTGGATAAGTTTAATGGTTGCATATTTCATTGAAGTTTATTATTCAGTAAGATAGCTTTTAATAAATGGGATCAAAATTTAAATAATCTTTGTTAAATTTGAATCAAAATAATATCACAATCTAAATAAATTTTAATATAATTTCCAAAATTCAAGGTACATTATAAAAAATAGTCTATTGTAAATTGCAATTGTTTAGAAATATACACTTTGTATGGTGCATTTAACCCAAACAATAAAAAAACTTTTTATGTCTAAGTTTCCTTGAAAATGAATAAACGAAAAGCAATGGATAATTTTCACGAAAGTAGAAAATTTTATTCTTACACATGCTTCCATGATATGTTTCAAAATTTTAAGTGGTTTAAGGTGACTACTCTTCGCAAAAATAAACCTATAGTAAAACATTATGTTGTCTCATTAAAATTTAATTTTACACAACAATGCATTTCAATTCAAATTATGAGGGTCTATGTGTAAGTATTGTTTAAACATTTTTAGTAAAATATACAGTAATGCATATAAAGTTTAAAACTTTATGATTACAATTTTTAATGCAAATAATATAAGCCTACTCAACTAAAATCAACCCTTTTTTTATAAATGCTAAACGAAATATTACATCATATTTAAGAAAATCGGCTGTTGTGAAGATGTTTAATTATATCATTTTATTTGCTTTCAGAGATGCTTGTCCTGCCCGTTGCAAGGTTAATGGCTAGGCATGTGGGCTCCACAAATAAGCTTATTATTTGATGCCATGATAAAAATAGATATTTCAAATTATGTGAAAGTTATTTAAATTTGATTTAGAAAAAAATTAGTTGTTTAAAGTAGAAAAGAACCAAAGTCATCATAGCTGTAACAACTATCACCCATTGTTTTCGAATAGAGGAAAAATTAAATTTCAATTTAATAATAGGTTTATAAATTGGCATCAAATAATATTTATGGAACTTTTTAAGTGGTACACCTACGTTATACTTACTAACCTTAAGGTTGTCAGGCAAATTAAATCAATTGGTAATGTGTCTGCTGGACGAGGTAGGGGTCTTGAGTTTGATTCCCGTCATGACCAAAAAATGTATTATTGATGAAATTGGGGTTTTCTCTTTCGCAGTAAATATAAACGGCCGGGGGACTAGATGGTGTGTCTATCATAAGTTAAGGTGGTTTATATGAAGGATGCTGGCAGCTACTCATGGCCTTCCATGCATGCGTCGTTTGAGGATCTTAAGCATGATAACAGTTTCCAAAAAAATGCTGACACAGAGTAACAAGCCGAAATACTTGTACACACATACGAAAAAAACCCCAGAAAGGTTTACATCCATATCTATTCATGAGTACTTTTATGTGAGAAATAAAGTGAACAGAGCTATAGGCCTATGTAACATACGCAGTAGTGTTTGTTATCATGTTACCTGATGTTAAGACCTAACAAGTACATTTTCATGAAATTGTAGGATTGAGCCATTGTCCTAGTTTTATTTAGCACTGCATCTTACTACTTGTTTGTACTATATGCATATGCACTAATTGGGCTAATGTGTTCGGACGAAAAAGATTTGATTATAAAATAAATGTAACCGAATTTTCGTGAAGAGAGGGTGTAAAATAATTTAGAAAAAACTCAGTTCCCACGATCGGTATTCAAACCCCAATATCCCCGTCATTGGCAGTAGAGTCTATCGTGAGAAAGACGCCTTAGTCCGTTAGTTCACCTAAGTGGAGCTCAGTCATAGTTAAATCCTTAAACTAAATGCATAAGTATATCCCCTTTCCTCAAGATATCTATTAATGATGAGATAAAATAGTAAATATATCATACTAAGCACTAATGTTACAATGTCTCACTATTTATTTGTTAATACTTAACATAAAGTCAATTGATATTGACCACTCTTTTTGAGCTTACAAAGTTGTGCTACCATCAGCATCCACATAAATGTTATCGTATGGTTTACATGAATTTTATCTTACGGTTAGCAAATATAATGCTCACATTATTTTAAAAACATACTTTATTGTTTACATGTCATTTATTATAATAGTAAAGTTTCTTTAATCATTTTGAAAACAGTGAGGGATGAAGACTTTGAATATGTTTATTTCTTTCGAAAAGTGCCAAAGCATCAATATCCAAATTAAACTAGTGATTGAAGAATTTTCTGGAATTTTATAACGATGAGAGATTTGTCAAATGGTCTACTGTATCCTATAAATTTATAATTTTAGTCACAAAAACTAAATAAAATAAAAGTAAATTTAAAATATTCCAAAATAACTATACACCATAACATTAATTGAAGGTATTTAACATTCAATTGTTTTCAAAACAACAAAATAAAACTTATTTAGTACACAATTAGAGATGGATATTTTCTCTGTTTTATAATAATAACTATCGATGTTAACCTTAATCCAATCAAAATCTTTGTAGCAATTATCGTGCTCCAATAAGCTTAGATACTAAAAGGTAATTGAAGGCACCCATCCGTAGCTTTATAAATGCTTAGTAGAAAAATGATAGTAGGATTTACCCACAGTTGGACCTTACAAAAGGTTAATTAATCAAGGATTCTAACATGACATTGGAAAACTGGGCCTGAATCATCAATATATTTAAATATCACAATGTAAACAATTAACATCATATTCACATCCAAATGTATTGGTTATCTCATTTTAAAATGTATTGGTACTGAAATACTTTTCTGGGAGTGGATGAAGAGAACGAAACAAGGAGTGCAAGGAAAGACCTATGGCATTCAGAATGAACGTGGTGAAATGATCTGGGATGAAAACAGCATAAAAGAGCGATAGAGGTAGTATTTTGAGAAGTTGTATGGCTAAAACATAGATAAAGTAGCAGAAAATAGGACATTTTTTAATTTTATGAGTGAAAGAATAAACGAGGCTGAGACGTTAAAAGCTATTAAAGTGTTAAAAAAATTGCAAAGCTGAGGGTGTATTTGGGATCACAAGTTAAATACTTGGATGTGAGGGCATAGTGCGACTTTACAGAATGTGTGAATTGTTCATTGTGTGTGCTGGGATTTCAAATGTTCCTAATTACTGGAAGAATAGTGTCATTGTTTCTTTTTAAACAGGAAAAGGCAGTAAGATTGAATTTAAGAATGATAGTGCAATTAGTTTGTTGAGTATTCCAGACAAGATTTTTGGGAGAGTTTTAATTGAGGTGCGTGAGAAACACCGGACAATATTCGCGATGTGGAATGTGGTTTCATGCCAAGTAAGGGTTGCATGAATCAGATATTTGCATAGCAACAACTGATTTAGAAATGTACGGCAGTAAGGAAAAAAGTTCATTGTGCAGTCGTTTATCTGGAGAAAGCGAAAGATTTTGTGAATTAAAGTATGTTATGGAATGTTCTGAGACAATATGGTGTGGATTCATGGTAAGTAAATGGAATTATGGTGGTGTATAATGGAAGTAAAGTGGCGTTAGGGTGTATGGGGCTTCAAGTGAATAGTTTGACACTAAACAGGGTGTTAGACAACGTTGTTTAATGTATTAATAGTTAAGTGTATGAGGGATGATTGTGAGGTGGTGGTTGGTGTTCAAATGGACAATGTGAATGTGATAGTGCTGCTATGTGCGTAAGATGTAATATTAACAGCTGAGAGTAAAAGTTACTTGCAGGATGCATTAAATCGTTTGAATGTGGCGACAGGCACAATGGATCTTCGTATAAATGTCTCCAAAACTAAGGCTATATTTTTTTTATAGGGATGGATCAAGAAATGATTGTAATGGAAAACTGTTATAACAAGTGAATAATTTTGTGTATCTTGGCAGAGTATTCTGTACAAAATGGAATGATATATGGCAAAAATCCACAACCGGATGAATGCATCTCAGAAAGTAGTTGGATGTAATAGACTATTGCAAAGAATGACGTAGTCTCAATATAGGCAAAGATGGCAGTATATAAAAGTGTGTTAATGCCAACATTATTTTATGAATGTGAATCGTGGGTTTGTCAGGAGAAACACAAGAGCAAGGCGAATGTGGTTGGAATAAGATATCTATGAAATGTATGTGGAAAAACTCGTATGGACTGAGTCATTAATGCATGGGTGCTGAAGGAGTGCGGTTTGAAAGGGAATCCAATAGGTCAATATGAGAGAAGCGTCTTATGTTGGTTTCGGGTATGTTGAGAGATTGAGTGTGGATCGAGAGACGAAGCAAATTTATGAATGTAGAGTGTGTGGGAAAAGTAAGGTGTAACCCATATAAGACGTGAATACATGTTTTAGACGAATGTGTTAAAAACAGAAACGTTCAGAGTTTTAAGAATAAAAAAGCATGTATGACTCGGTGTATGGATGTTATTGAATCGAAGGAAGGGTACAAGGATAGGGAAGTGTGGAGAAAGTTAGTGCAAATTTATTAAGTACGGAGTTGTTTTTTGAGCTAAATTCATAGTTTATTGTATACCCCGTAAGGGAGCGCCGTAGCTAGGTACGTATATATATTATGTATAGGTACAATATTGATTTAACCATTAAAGTATATCATTACGTGGATATTACTTCTCTCAGAAGACTTAATTTCTAGATTTATTATAAAATCTCGTCCAACTGGACCAACATATAGTAAAAATTTCACACTTTTGCCTTCAATGACGCCACGACCATTATCATTACATATTTGTGATGTCTAGCTATGGGAGAGTGGCTACTTATGGATCTGTTGAATATTAAAGGTATAGTGTCACAGTGATAGAGAAATGATGGATGCGTATGTCACGGGAGCAACCGCTAGGTATGCATTGACTACTAGCTAATATGTCTATCGAGATAATACATATTGAATTTACCCACTATAAATTAATAACATAGTTGACTAATCACCAGTGTACACTAACCAGCCTCGTGGTATAGCGGTCAGAGGCCCAGATAGCTGGTCTAAAGGTACCTGGTTTGATTCCCAACTGGTACCGGGGAGATTTTCTCAAAAGGGAAAACATTTCCATGATCCCCAAGATTTGATAAATAAGACTTAAGTTAGGTTGAAATCTTTATTGGATCAACCCCGTCATATTAATTATTATCATCACCTCATTTCATCGGGATATGGAAAGAGCCTTCACGGAAAGTATGTACAATTAGTACATTTGGGTATCCCCTGGGAAACGGTAGTTTAGTACTAGCTAATATTTCCACAAACTGAGCTACAGCACAACCTGTATACACTAATAGGTATTTGTTGGATACGTGATCTTATGTAATCCAATGTAGTTTGGACTCTAGTTAGATTAGACAACACGTATCCTATCATCTCGGCCTGTAAGTGAGTTTTACAATGATTGTAACTTTGAGTAAGAGTGCTTTATTATTTTAGTACCCAGACATTAGCCTGAATGTCCTACTTACATTCAGTTACCTAATTATTTATTGTAATAAATATTATCTAGGTCTAAACATGCATTGATATATAAACACAAATACACTATTAAAACTAACAAAAAATATAGAAATACTATCAAAACTAAAAAAAATCATAGGTACGTGAAAGCTAGGAAGAAATTATGAATTAATAATGGAATCTGAGGCGTATTGATCAAAGATATAAAACAAAAATCCTCTACCACTTAAATAACTTCATTTTGTTCACTCTATTGGAGGTAAACTGCTCCTCCTACCATAAATAAGGTCCTAAGTTCCAGGCGAAAATGGATGGATTTATTGCAGTGCATGGGATGGATATATGTGTTCGATTATCAGTTATAATAAATTATGGCTCAATATATATTTTGCACCTAGCTTCACAAGAACTAACTTTATAAGAATCAACGCCATAATATCTGAAGGTTGTAGTAACTAAACAATATAAGACCTAACTTCATTTGCAATTGATTTTATTAATCATAGCTTATCTAGACATAGATATGTATTACTTAAATTTAATTTGACATCATTTTTTTATATCTAACATCAGCAAACTTAAGAATACATTTTAACAATTTTTTATAAAAAGTCTTTAACTGTTCAAACAATCAGCTCACACTAATAAATTGACTATCTGGGTTCTGGATTTTGGGCTTTACTGGTGTTAATTTATAGTTAGGTATTAATTGTCAGCATACTATTAAGGATTAAATAAAAATAGCTCTACGTATGTAAGTAAACTCAGAAAAACATATTTTTAAAGATAATAATCTTAGAAACAATATATTTTGTAGGATACTCTAACCATAGAGAAAATGTTAGTTTGTTATAATTTTAATTTACGCCAAGCACGTTTGAATAATTTTTGATTTCATTTATTTATTCTTTTAGAAATGGTCACGTTACTCAGATAGTAAATTTAAACTCGCTGTTATTTTTTATTGAATTTATACAGATATCTCTCAGTATTCTAGTAAAAATACTGAAAAGATCATCAACATTTGTGAGTTTAAAAGTATGAATTACTAATCCAAAAACTACATCAGTTTAGGAGATAAATATTTAAAGGGTCCAAAAAATTCAAGAACGATTGGCTTAACCTGAAATCTATAATTTAGTTGATCATTTAAGCACAAGGTTTTTTTATAATTCTTTGAGAAAGTTGATAGTACCTGTTATACTACCCCACCTTTCAATATATAAAAAACATATTTACTTTTACCAATTTTAAAATAGTAAAATATCAGTGTCATATAGATGTTTTAGAATTTGATGTGTCCAAGGAACTAAAACAGCATACACTAAAATTAAAAATGGGATTTACTACTTTAAAAAAATTCTTATACCTTCCGAATCAAAATAAGTCAATACCACTTTACGTACAGTCAACTTGACCGGGTTAAAAATATTAATGTTGTTGAATTTTATTTAAGAATATGAAGTATATATATATATATTTATAGCTACGAAAATCAATATTTATTAATGCAAGGGTTTATTTATCAAACAAAACCGTCAATTTTGTAAACCAGTAATGGACGCAGAGTACATCAAGGTAATTTTAAATCCTATATTTAAAAAAAGTTAATCCAACCCCACAATCGCCTTGCTTTAAGAAATGTTAAGACTTCACTCTTAATTCCTTATACTCATTTGGCTGTTTTAAGACAGTTTTCTCTGAAAGGATTTCAAATCATACCCTTAAATAATACTCATTTTTACATACGGCAAGTAGAATCTAAAATATTCATGCAAAAAAGACACGCCCATAAAACTATTTAGTAAGAAATATCTTTAAGGTTATAGCCAATGTGAGCTTATCTAGAAGAAAATTAATTGCATTAGAAACGTAACAAAATATTGCATGGCTGTTGATAACAAGAAGTGTAGAGGTTTCTTTGGTTTAGGAAATCTTTGGAAGAGGTGGTAGAGCAAGAAATAATTACCGGAAGCATGATTATAAAAGTAAAAATCCGCTAATCTTGAGCTATGTTTCATTTCTGATGTTAACATAATATATATATATATACACATGTTGAAAAGGGAAAAATAAGTGAAAAAAAAGAGAGAGAAACGTTCCAGACTATTGTGTTTGTGATTTGATAGAAATAGATGGATGTCCATGTGGATGATTAAATGAATGAGTGAAAAAGTTAATTTATTAGTGAGGGAAGAGGTAAGGTGTTGAATTAACTAGTGTGGGGGGAGTTGATGAATAAATGGTAACGTTAAAGAATGAGTTAGTTGATAGTATAATGATGGAATTAGTTTATTAATAAGTAAAGAATTGAGTCTATGGGTGGACTGATACATGCTACCAGTTTAGTGGAGTGATGAGTGAAGAGGTGAATGAATGACTGAATTAGGGAAGAAGTTGATAAATATGTCAGTAGTAAGTTGATAAAGGAGTGCGTTTATGAATGAGTAAAGGGACGAATGAATTAATGAATTGATATAAGAGTGAATTATTGAATTTGTATATACATGAATGAGCAATATAATAAATAAGTTGATAAGTATGACAATAGAGAACTTAATTGGTAAATGAATGAAGGTGAGCGTAGATAATTTTAAGATCAAGTAATGAATATGTAAAATAGCTTTTGGGTGAGTGAAAGGATAGTCTGACGAATATTAAGTGAATGAATTAAGATATGTAAAAATAAGATAGTTCTTAACTGAATGAATAAAGGAATGAATGAATAAGAGTAAAGGAAGAAGTGGGAATATGTCAAAGTGGAAGAGGAAGTAAGTGAGTAGTGGAGTAGTGAGCAGTGAGTCTGGTGAATGAAGGTGTTAGTGAATAGATAGTCCAGAGTTATCAAGTAAGTGGGACTAAGAAGTTGGGAGGGAGATAAAAGTGAAATGAAGAGAAGGTTGCTATCAAAGTCATGGAAAAGAATGAAGCATAAAAAAGAGTGATAAAAAGAGGAAAGGGTAATTCTTATTTCTGTGTTATTGCTTGGAACTTAAGAGGAAGTAAGGACAATCTAATGGAAGGGAATTTGAATAGATATAATTTTTTAGAGGGTAGGACAGATGAACCAAGAGGGTCATAGAGTTAGGACACTTGAACCGAAGATAAATTATGTTGTAGATAAGTTTAAACGCTTATTCAATAGTCGTAACCACTCATAATTGGTGGAAACAACGTCTTGTATCTCATTATCTTATAACAGTTAAACTTATAAAAAAGAATTGTGATGAATCATGCTATTTAATTAATTTTAACTGAAACTGGAAGTAGTTTTCTGTTCATTATTGAAAGAGTAGATAATGTAGCCTAAAATAAACTAATATCTAGCATAAGCATCACTAAATATATTTTCTTTGCGTCTATATTTGTTGTACGCTCTCCTATATTAATGGTTCGAACAAATATATTTTAGCTGAAGTCAATATGAGTTAAACGCAACAATGCACGCCTTTTAAAAAAGTACTTGATTTGGTACAATAATAAGACATTAGCTGCAAATTATTATCTGCTGCAAGCAACAGATAACTAGTTCGACTGTCGTATCCAACCAACTCTCATGGGTTCTAGTGTCCTACACGGTTAATCCGTCCTAGCCAATTAAAAATAATATCGGCTCAAATGTCCTTCGGTTCAACTGTCCGTTTCCTCTTGAGAGATCGCTTCAGAACTCCATGCAGCAATCGAAATGGTCCTATGACACATTCAATAAAGTGTTTGAATCCTTTATCTATGGGACTATTGTCAAATTATCGTAATAGTGTTTCCCTACCTTTTGCCACATGGAGTTGGCCCCTACTGGTTCAAAAAGCCGCAAACCTTGCTGAAGCGCCACGTTTAAACACTATGGAACAACATGAACAGTCTGTAATAGTCAATGGTTAGGAAGTGTTCGAAAGTGTATAGTGTTACTTAGCTCATTAACATATATTCTAAATGTGATTATTTTGTTTTTATTGCTATGGCAGACATTTAACTCAAGTGGGCTAGTTAACGCCTAGGGGCTGCATATAATAAGGACTCAAAACTAACCTAGCCTGTCAGAATTTGCAGCACACAAACAATAAAACCAGTTCTGACTGGGATTCGAACCAGAGGATTTAAGAGATTTGCGTCACACTTTTAAGCTCAATGTTTTTCTACTTTTACAACCATGATATTGAACCAATCTTGATTGTTATATATAATAGGAGAAAAAGACGACTGAACCGAAGGACATTTGAACCGATCTAATTTTCCAGACGGTAAGACCGATGAACTGAGAGGAACATGGAGGTAGGACAATAGAGTGAGAATTGGTGTTTAGGACAGTTGAACCATTTATTAATTGCTCATAGTCCAAATATTCTTACGTAGCAAAGTCTTATGTCCCATTATTGTACCAAAACTATTTTGATTCTGATGTGGATCGCGCTGTTTTATACCTTCAGACCCCGGCCGCAAACAAGTTTTTTCGACTATCAAGAGAGGAGGCCAAATCAAACTGCACCAAAACAAACCAACTAGATGAACTTAACGTTTAAGCCGTCATGGTGGGTGACAAGCATTGATAATGGTAATTTATTACACTTAGCTCAAGTTTTGTGGACCACAGAAACGAAAATTATGTATAAAATAATATTTATAAAAAATGACTTTGTGTAAACAATTACTATGCTTGGCCAATCATAATTTTTTAAACTGTACTTGCTTCAAACTTGTCATTCTACGAAACAACGTCGTTAGCTTACTCACATTAATTAGTGCACAGCAACATATTTTCAGCCGTAATCAAAAGCAATTAAACTGTGCACTATATCACATTTCTTAATATCAGGTTCTATCGCGAGGAATTATATATTGGTGCCGAAAACCATAAGTAGCCGTGAGTAGTGGGTAGTAGGTTAAACTGTGGTACTCCACTCTGATAGGTTGAAGTATAACACCTCTTTAATCCTTTCGGTTAATTTATCTTACCCTCTGAAAAGTGAGACCATTTCAAATGTTCAACGATTTCACTCACATAGAGCATTGTGCTTGAAATACTTTTATTGAAATAATTCAAGACAAGGAAATAAAACCTATTACTAATCACTATACATTTTAGTGTATTTAAAGATTAGACACCACCAAACATCCCAACATAAATATTTTACTAGATTGCAAATTGAAACACAGGTGAGATAACGTTGTGAATTATAATGTTGGCTGTAATGTTGGCCAAATTTGGTTGTATAGTCAGTCATGTTTACTGCCCGTAGCAACTGTGTAAAAACGAGGCATTAAGAGAACATTATTTACAGTAACTTACAATTCACATAAGTGACACACTCTGAGGTGTATTTCTTACAACATTGTTCCAGCCAATGCTTGTATATATATATATACAAGCATATAAATATATATATAATACGTAGAAAACTTGAAAAAACTTACTTCTATCTAGCCATGATTTAACAAGTGTGGCTTTTTTTTTTAAGGGTTATTATAACATAAGTTTTCATATACAAATTTGACAAATTAAAGCTACGCAATTCTTGTTGGTCTTTCCAACAGTGTTGTATTTATTTAATTTAAGAAATCATATTTCGTTTCTTCATTTATTGTTTTTAAAAATTCATACAGACTATGATATAGGTCTGTATCTCTACGTTTGTTTAGAAAAGTTTCAACTGGGAACATTAGTTTGTAGCGATCTAAGACGAGAGACTCTCATTCCATTAGGTGTTCGTTTATATAGAGGTAAAGTTTATATTCCTAACGGGTGAAATTAAGGGGATTTTCAAGAATGTATTCAAAGGGCTTTACAACACTATCTCCTCGAAATTTTCTAAATCTTCTCGTTCCAAATCCTTAAATGTAGTTAACATACAAACTAAAAATAAATGACTAAATATGGGATAATTGCATAATATTATTTAAAAGTTCAAGACATATAGTTGCGAAGTGATATTTTGATTGACCTCTTATATATGTATTTTTTAATTTCAGTTTTTTATAAACGAAGTATTCCCTGACAAAAAATTATGTGCATTTACTGTTATGGTCTATCAACATCAAATATTTTACTGCTGATCTATTGAGCACATCTTTAAAGAATACTAAATTTGTTTGTTTATTTGTAAAACACAGTTTGTAATTACTAATTAATCTTTAATGGCTGTTAAAAATAAAAATTTACGTATTGATAAAAATTTGATTTGCTATCTATACATCTTAAAAGCAAATATTGAATTGTAATAACATTTCTACCAATATAATTTTTTTTCCTGGGAGTAATAAAATTTAGAAAAAGAAATTATGGGTTTTATTTGTCTATAAATACATTTATAAGTACCGAATACAATTTTTCGGGTAGGGTATAGTGTTCCCATTGTTGATCTATATATGAGTTAGCCTCGTAAATTATTATTTGATGTTTAAACAATTGTGGCTGAGGTGACCTGATTATTAAAAAGTATGGCTTTTAAATCGCTTCTGTATTATTACTTAATACTAAGTATATATATATATATATGAATGCCACATTAGACTTAGTCGCTGATGAGGGAATAACATTAGGATTGACCTGAACGAGATAGTGTGTAGTGAGGTAGACTGGATAGAACTAGCTCAAAATAGGAATAGCAGGTAATGAAGTGGATTGGATAGAGCTAGCTCAAGATAGGGAGGGATAGGGTGTAATGAGGTGGATTGAATAGAGCTAGCGCAAGATAGGGATAGTAGGTAATGAAGTGGATTGGATAAAGCTAGTTCAAGATCGGGATAGGGTGTAATGAGGTGGATTGGATAGAGCTAGCTCAAGATAGGGAGGGATAGGGTGTAATGAGGTGGATTGGATAGAAATAGATCAAGATAGGGATAGTGTGTAATGAGGTGGATTGGATAGAATTAGCTCAAGATAGGAATAGGTGGCGTCCTTTTGTAAGTGCGGCAATGAACCTTCATGTTTCTAATGTCACACACACACACACACACACACACACACACACACACACACACACACACACACACACACATATATATATATATATATATATATATATACACACA
>CABFWB010000718.1:46912-111788 GCA_902151455.1 Timema bartmani | reverse complement strand
ACATATATATATATATATATACACAAAACCATTTATACGAGCTATAAGCCTAAACTAGTTGCGTTAGGGCTGGATTAAACTAAGCAATAATCCTATTAATAAAATGTATAAAATACTACATTGGGCTTGAATTTTATGTTAGTATAAATTGTAGGAAAATATGTCAATTGATTTTTGCGTGTTTTAAAGATATTGAACATCTATACGCGTGGCAGTAGAAGAGGTGACTAAGGTGTTTGACTCGAAAATTACCTTATAACCATTCATGGAGAAGTCAGGGTTCTAATGTAATCCATTTGAAATTGAGGTGGTTTTAATAATGCGATTTTTATTATAGCGTACCCTTCACGCTAATTTTCCTGAGATTTATTTTTAATAACTTCTATGTTAGACCTAAAAATTAGCGCGCATAACATTCTGGCCCAGCGACTAGGAGGCACTAAGTGGACAACTGTTACAATCCCCACACTTACAACTGACAAAAGTAGCGACCATTTAACAATATTCGCACTAATAAAGGAATCGTTGAGAATTATACATTAGTGATAAGAAGCTAATAAAATATAAATGAATGTAAAATTTAATAAATATCCAAAATCAGTAATAGAGTAATTTTTCAAACATGACCCCTACTGGGGAGAATGGGGAGATAGAGGTTTGAATAGTGGTTGGTTTTCCCTAAATTATTTCCTACTCTCCTTCCATGAAAATGCTGGTAGATTACCTCTAAAATGCTTCCTTCCTAATCACTAGCCCATTATAGTAACTATTATCTATACGTATAACTATAACAGGTAGTAAGACCCAAGGAAAAACAAATATCTACTAAATATAGTACACGACGTCCTTTCTATAAATATTACTTTATACGTAATTTTTGTTTCTGTGTTTCACAAAACTTGAAATAAATATTATAAATTACTATTATTAATGCTTGTTACCCACACCGGCTGGTCACGCGGTCTTAAGGTCAAGATCATCCAGTCTGGTTTGTTGGTGACAGGGAAGTTGGGATTCAAATCCTAGATGGATGTATTAAAGGTAATTTTTATTAAATTACTTCCCGTTTTTCTTTCCACGCAAAACGCGGGCATATTTTCTTTAAATAATTATTTTCTCGTCCTTCCTCAATTAGTGTAGTTAAATCTACACATCCCGTGCGGGTAGAAAGACGCTAGGTAAATAAAACATATTGATACATAATTAACTAATTCATGGCACTCAAAACGTAGCAAAATGTTCATATATGTTCACAAAATAACTAAACTTTCACTATACCTACCAAACTATAAAATCTTAGAGCTAAAATTTGAATTCCGTAATTGAAATTAATTCTAAGGGTAGACTAAGTTTCTTAAAATAAAATAAAAAAATCCCACTCCCTTTGAAAAAAACTTGATGAACATATTTAATGTACTCATTATATCTTTTACTCTTTTGTCAAAATATAATATATTCGGGTATTAAAAAAACATTAAAAATACATTATCTATTAAGTCTAGCGATGAAACTATATCATGTCACTAAACTACACTTTTCAAAACTTGTACGTTCCTTCAAGAGTTGCCAACTAAAATCATATGACTGAAAATATTTCATAAATCAAATAAATCTGGCCAGACATTTTTCAAATGTTCACAAATAAGATGTACATCAAATTAATTTAATTAACATTTATACCTTTAATATATAAAATCATTAATATATAATTATTTTGTTTCTGTGGCTAAATATATTTGTTTTCAAGTCTTATTTCCTATCTGGGCTTAATCTTTTCAACCACACAAAAAGGGTAGGAATTAGGAAGGTAGAATTTAAAGGAAATGCACCAAAATGTGCATTTAGGGAGAGTGTAAACACATTTAGAAACAACCACTCTCAATTCAATCAAACGGGATTATAACCCTGAACCCTGACCTCCACGTCACCGGTAAACCTGACTAGATAAACCAGAATTTAGTCAACTGCCCAACAATGCGTTTTTTCCAATGGTCTGTGGCTTTATTTCCTTAAAAGTATCCACCTCACTTTATGTTGTTATAAAAATCTTCTCAAGATACATGCAGTAAGACGCGTAGCACTAAAAAAACTACGAAGCAGTCAACTGAACTTTGGTTTACCCTGTTTGATTTCATGCTAACCCCCTTTGTATCTTTTTGTAATGAGGTTACTCTCTGCTCAAGGTTACGAGCGCCTTTAACATTTGGGGAACGTAACTTAAAAACAAATGAATCACTGATTGGATCAAGTGAGACAACTATTTATTAGAAGAAAAGATAATTTACTATAAATAAGAGTGTAAATCTCCAAAAAGTAAAACATATTGTATTTTTGAATAGCTTGACTAATGAACATAAATGAATCATGTAAATAAAGTATTTTATATTATTTATTTTTACATATATCACGTTTTACTACCCATCCAGGCTATCAGCTTATTTTAACTAAAGTAAAAGGGAGTGAGAAGTTAATATTTAGATGAAATGTGTTCATATTAGCGTGGAATTAGAACGGGAAATCATTTAGAAAAAAACACTTCAATAAAATCTGTTGATATTTGAACCCCAGCCTCTCTGTCACTGATAAACCAAACCAGATTATAATGATATACTAGTCCTGGGTTCTATTTCATAAGACTACAAGTCTACAATTTTAAAATTAATGCTTCGCAATTGTAAATATAAAAGGTTTCATGAAGCAAATAGGCTGACTTATACATTTTAGTGCACTTCTAGAACACATCTAAAAGTTGGCTATTTTATTTACAAGATAAATATTAATAAAATAAAGACATTTTAGTCCCAACTGTCTCAACGAATAATAGAACACAAACAATTGAAAATTAGTTTGTAGGAGCTATAATAAAATAACTAATTACATTTTTTTGAAGCTCTCTAACTGGGCTTAAAAAATAAAATAAAATTGTGGAATATGCTTAAATGTATTTTTTTTAAATTTAATGCTTTGAGGCTTAACATAAATTTATTGTACTGTATTGTATTGTAGTTTAATTTTTCCATAGTTAAGGCAAATGTTTATATGTTTTTTACAACAATAATGACCTAAATTTTGTGATTATATTCCAATTTTCAATGAACTCAGTTGAAACCGATCATGCATGACTATCTCCTAACCTTAATAATCACCTTTTCCACACCATCACTATTAGTTTGTAAATATAATATTCTTTTTGCTTAAAATGTCTACATGGGAGGATTAATTAATTAAAATAGTATGCCGGACAACCTATGTAAAAGTTATCCACTAAAATTTCACATGTAAAGTATATTTTTAACTATTTCCAGAGATGTAGAAAAGACTCCTTAATTTACAAGTACTTGTAAGTCACGAATAGTTCCATGAAACCAAACTATAAATTTATTCCAAAACTCCTTTGTATATTGTAACAAAATTAACTGTAGCAACAAGAGTTTACTTGACGCTTTATGATGCTTTATTCCTCATAATGCGGGTATTTGAAAATTAAAACAATGGTATTCAATTTAATGTTTGTATTATTGATAGTTTTATCTATTATTTATTTAGCGCCACGTCTTACTACTCGTTCGGCCTATACGCTTAAGTAATTACAATAATAGGTTAGGAATTGGGAAGGTTGAATATATAGGAAGTGAACCCACATTTTCGTGGAGGAAGAGTGGAAAACCATTTAGGGAAAACCACCCCCCGTTCACCCGAGCGAGATTTTAAACTCGATCTCCCCGTCCTCGGCAGTCTAGCTCAACACGAAACTAGCTTGTTAGCTCACTATACCACCGAGGCAGGTGTGGTAATTTTAATACATATATTTATTATCAAAGTGCCTATTTATAAACTTAGACAATTAGGTGGTACCTAAATGAATTAGGTCACTTGCTACTCGCATCGGTGAGCACGTGGGCTAAGCCTAGTTTCTCAGTCAATGGGAGGTCGGGGTTGGAATGTAAGCCTGGCACTCTGAGTGCCGTTTTGACTAAATTGTTTCCCGCTCAGCCTTCACACAAATTTAGGTACACTTATTCTAAATTCTACCTTCCTCATTCTCCCCCTACTAGCGTAATTGAAATGCATAAAGCCTATATATACGCAGAAGAAAAAGATTATTTTCATGTTCATAAGCAAGTTTTAATTCAAATGCAAATTTTATATAAAGAAGTAGAAAAATTAATTGAAACAAAAAAATTATATAATAAAATATTTTCAATTATAGTACTAATCAATAATTTACCCCTGCCGGATCCTAATGAGATTAATCCTAACGCATTAATTATAAAATAAAACGAAACCTACCAAGGTATTAGGAATTATTAGATGGTGACCTGGCGGTCCAGGCGTAAGGTATCGGACTTCTGTGCTGGGGGTCCGGGGTCCGGGGTTCAATCCTCAGTCCCGGCACATATTTATCTGATTTCAAAACTCTTCCTTCACCTCTGACAAGATGTGTATTAATCACACCTTGTAAATATGTGGAGTGCCAGGCCTCTACCGTGGTTCGGATTCCACGTTAAACTGTAAGTCCTCCATTTCATCTCACAATCACCCTACCATTGCACACTAGCGTAAGTGCGTATAGTCCGAACGGGAAGTAAGACGTGGTGCTAATGATAATAATAATAATAAAATTAGCTGTATATATTAATAAGGTGTGATATAGCAGTCCATGCTTAATTGGCATAAAAAGTATAATTATTTACTAAAATACAGTGTGCAACATCTGGCGATTAAAGGCTATCCGATTGATATGAATGCTCTTTTGTTAATTTTAATATCTGCGAAAAAATCTTATTAAAAAGGATACATTCTCATGATGACGATACAAACATGTCTTTTCAATACGGAATTTATTCATACATATTCTTCGAAAAATTGGTGACACTTATTTTTTGATGGGCTAGTAATTCATAATCTATTTCCTCCAATTCACGATGCAGATATGTGACTTGAATGAATTGATAAGTTTTATAAAGTAAGATTTTAAATTCTAAGGAGTCTTCACAACCCCAAAACACGTAGCCTTCTCGCGTGGAATTTCAATCGTACAATATGGATATACTCTCACGTTAATAGTTTTTGGCACCACATCTTACTACCCATTCGGTCTATACACCTATGTACTAATTATGCGAATAGATTAGGGTTGATGAAGGATGATGTCATAGGAAATGTATTCAAATTTGCGTGGGGAGAGAGTGGGAAGCCATTTATGAACACTACCATAAGTACACCCAACTAGGATCGAACCATGTTCTCCTCGTCAACTGCAGTCTAGTCTATTGAAAGAATATTGCCTTAAGCCATAAGGCCACCAAAGCGGGCCCCAAGTTAACCAAAAGATACAACTAAAACTATGATAAAAATAAACAATATTAAATAAATCCAAACTGAAATTTTATAAATCAAATAGGAATTTTTTTAAACTAGAATAATTGTGCCCAACACGAAAATCAATTACACTCAAAAAGTTCTAAAGTAAGTAATGAAAAAATGGGGCATATAGTTTATATAAAATAATCTCTATACATAAATGATGAATGTAGTTTACCTTTAATTAATATTCACTACTTAAAAGCTAAAAACGTATCTACCAAAATGAAGAAGCTCATAAGTTATGGTTACACGCATATTTAAGATAAAATATATTAGAATTTTAATTTTCATGTGTATTTTAAAATTAAAAATATACAAGAATTGATAGTACTAGAAGCCAGTGTTGTTGCTTTTATACATACATATATCTGTATATATGTGTATATACGTATATATTATGTATATATTATATATATTAAAACACACACACATATATATATAAATAAAACGACGCTAAAGACCTAATTGTGTCTACGCGCAGTAAAACATCAATATTAATCTTAATAATAATAAATATATTATTTTAAGTGTCCACAATTTTAAATACATGTGTCTATATTTTGTATTTGTTGACGTTCTTCTCAAATAAGTTAGCAACAAAATAAATCAATATAATATGCATGCGTACATATATATGGTGGTTTACTTAAAAGTTGTCAAAAAATCAGTTGTTATTTTTAAACCATTAATGTGAGCAACATACAATTTTACAATAATTATTGTAGGGTAAATATTTAAACATTTTAAGGAAAAAATAATTTCTAGAAATATAATATGGCCATTCCAAATAAACTAATTTGTATATATTTCAACTTATAAAAAATTCTTATTTTAAAAGAACATAGTCCAAGGGATAAACAGATAAGTGTGGAATATTCAAATAATACTATCCCTTAAACAATTACTAAACTATGGCAACATTTGCTTGGTTGCTGAAAATGTGTACAATTGTTTTCCTAAAAGTCTGTGAGCACATTTTGGTTGGCTCCCAAAATATTAGAGCTTTTTGTAAAATCACATTACAATGAAGATTAAGCGTTTCATGAAAATGCTATGCTTCAATGTCACATTGAGTAGCAGGAACCCTACAAACTAATGAACATGTGTGACTTGAGGAAATTAGTTAGAAAATGTCATAAAATTTAGATTTATGTAATAAAAACACATTATTATAAATTCTAGTTAGATTCTAGTAAACTATAACAAATACGATTTTGGAAATACATACAAAATGATAACGATAATGAAGTGTTTGAATGGTCCTTACAGGTTATTACAGTGCGACATACAAGTAATGTAATATTAATATTTTATATTATCATATTTAATTTTATTTCACTAAAATTTAATTTAATTAATAGCAAAGATCAAGGTTTTTTAAAAACATTTTTATTACTTTTAGTAAAGAGAAATATTATTTTTGTATAAGAAAAAACACAATATAGGATAATGATATAATACAGATGATTATAATATGTATGATGAGTGATGACCTATTTACTGTAGTTAGCTATAATTCTTAAAAATATATATTATAAAATAGTCAAAACCATATTATACTTTTTAAATTAAATGGCAAATTACAAAGTAGACTGATTAATTTAATAAAATAATGTAATATAAATAATCAAGGTACTAGCATAACCAATTAAAACCACAAATCTAAATGGCCACAATAAGTGTGTTTAATTTAAAAAACAAGTATTTTTTTGTTGAAATTTAGATAAAGTGGTTTAAGACATATGTTAAAACCGATCGATTGGTGTAGATTACAACCTAAAAATGTCATGGATTACTAATTCTGCATTGTGTATTACCCCATCATGCTTTAAGTGAAAATATTTGATTTATAATAAGGTGGCAGGTTAAAGTTCTCAGTTTATTTTGGAGTTCATGTGCAATGATTATTTTACTTTTATATAATTCAATCAATAAGTTTACTTCTCCAGAATGATAATAAGTGAGATTTGTCTTAAAACCCTTCAATTGACAAAGTTTTCCTTTTATATCTGGAATTTATTGGTGATTATTGATCAAATAAATGAAAGATTATCTCAATCACAGTTGACTAAAGTGTGAAAAATCAAAGTTGCCCAGTTTAAATTAAGACGAACGGCCACCTGATCATAAAAGTCTACAAAATATGGCTGCTATAAAGATAAAATGCTGGCTTCACACTTAAACACTTGTTAGATAGATGAAATACAATCTAAACTATTGTGCTTGTTGCTTGTCAATATAAAAAGAGAAATAATTTATATTTTTGCCCTATCATCATAAATACAAATATATTTTTATGTATTTATTTGCTAAAAGTCTATCTAACTCTGAAATGTGGGGTTTGTATCTTGTCTGATAGAGTTTTTCTTACATATAAGCTATCGCATCTTATTACTATATTTTCTACATACAGTGATTAAGATTACTCAACACGGATTCTGACAAAATCCTCCATGAATGGTAGCGCAGTATTGCCCTTTTCAGAAATGGGCTGATCTTAACTTTTATCATTAAAAGTCAATCTAGTCAATTAGTGTTACATTTTTATTAGACCCATATTATATTTCGTTAATTTATTAATTAAAACACACATTTAAGAATTATGTATAATCATTTTGTGGTTGTATTTAAATTACAATAGGCTTATATTGCCATGTTCATGTCGGTACACATTTAGTCCATTGATGTAAAACTTCGTCAATAATTTTTACAAATGAGTTAATATACTCTTATGGATTAGGTTTATATATAATATATATATTATAATTATATATTTGTATGTATGAAACAATGGCCGATTCTCCTTGACCTTTTAGCGTTATTTGATAATTGACCGTTTAGTTAGCACGTGGGACTACAGTACACTTAATTCTACTTTTAAACTTAAAAACTTACTACTGAAATTCAAACCAAGGTTGCAGAGGAATTGAAAGCTTCAGGTCATGGTGCAGTAATTATAAAATAATGTTTTTTTTAACAAGAGGACCAAAATATAGATTTTGTTAGTATTATTTGATGTTTATTTATTATCTCTCTCTTAAATCACATTTTCTTTGTAGTGTTTTGACACATGTTCATTACTCCTATATACCCAATTATTTATGCTGTTTTATTAAGCTTTAATATTGGAGATATTTATTTACTTTGAGTCAATACTGTATTTACGAAAACTGACTTGATTTTCATACACTATTTTAATCAAAATTTATATTCAAAGACCAACAATAGCTATAAACTTTAGCAACTGTAAAATTTCTATCAATATTATTGAAAAAGTGCTAATATTATATAGGTTTAATTTAATTTAAATTAAATTAAAAAACTATTATATTTTGTCTTCTCAATATAACATTTAATTCCACATTACTGCAATATAAGCGTGAACATTAATTTAATTCTAATATAATAACGTCCTCATGTGATGATTTAAAAATTCATTGCTAAATTTGATTTCTTGTCAAGACTAAAAAGTTTTTATAAAGTCTAGTTAAATTTAATAAATTTTGTTACGTTGTATTTGAAGATATGAAATCAAGACATAAATAAAAAATATTTCTTTTATGAATTATCGAGAGGGATAGCAACTATTTATATACAAATTTGCATAACTTTTAAGTTATCACATGAAGGAAAACAATGTTTAACTCACCTTGAGATAGTTAATGCCCCCTAAAAGTGTGTAGGACTTATTACTTGCAGCACCCAAACACGAGTTTGACTTTCAAAAAAGTTGATATTTATAATGCAGTATTTTATCAAAGTCATAAAACTTTTAACTTTTACGACTATGCGATTACTTAATATGTTTAATTTAAAAGTAATTGTAATCTAACGTTTAGTCAGATATTTATTGAATAGTAAACTCATGTTATTCATCTTATTCATAATTATAGTTTATGAAAGGAATTTTATAGATACTATGTATTTTTACTCTACTTTATTATCGATTGAAACGATTCACTACTTTTGTTTCATTACCTTAGTAAATCAAATAAAATTATTTAAACATGTTAAATATGCTCAGGAGATGAACATTACTGTTCTTTGCTTTTATTAAAACTCTTAAGCTAGGACTGATAGGAAGACAAACAGAATATTTAATGTTTTGGAAGCAGCATCTCTTTACAAACATACAATAATTGTGAAGGCATCTGACACTGAATATAAATATAACAAATAAGTCCCAAGCATTCAGAACGACGATAATGTCAAATATTTTTAACGGCATAAACATAATTTTAGAGCAACATTTATCGGAAACAGTTCTTATGATGGCACTTATATAGTTGAAACAAATATGTGTGTGATTTAAAATATTAAAAAACATAATATAGCATTTTTCAATGCATTGAGAAAAAGTGTTGTCACGCCAATTCCAAATAAATCGTCAAAAGCTCGTGTTTAGGTCTGCAACGTTCAGTGCCAGCCATCAAGAGTTGAAAGATGGGTTAGGGGACGTAGGGGAAAGAATAAAATAGAAGTTGTGTAGTATCAATGTTTGACTTACGGTGCCTACCTTGGAGGTGTGGGTACGTAGGCTAGATTCCGTGGCGAATCCTTTCCCACATATATTGCAGTGGAAAGGTCTGTTCTTGGCTCGTTCCACTTGCGCGTCGTGGTTCCTGAGGTGTTGCTGGAGGTTGGACAACTGGATGAAGGCGCGCCCACACTCGGGCAGATGGCACTTGTAGGGCCGCTCCCCTAGAACAACGTTCAAGTCCAAATTCAGGTCATACACTTAGGTAGACACACCGAGCACGAGGGGTACAAGTCCACTCAAACATGGGGGTTCAAAATAAATTATATTAATAAAGTATTTCTTAAAATATTTCCAAAGAGAGAGATGCGCAATCAGAACAACGATTAGTTTAACAATTCACGTCCCAACCGACTCGGCTATCCTTATTCTTTGTCATATTTAAGAAACATTTATCCATCCTTCCCTACATTATAAATGCACTATAGTGTTTTACCCATCTTACTACCCATTTGGGCTATCCGCATTTAACCACGCAAATGAGCCACTTCAGTGGCTGCGTGGTCTAACGCGCTACTCTCGCAGTGGATTAGATTACCGATGATGAGGAAATCGAGATTAGAATCTCAGTTAGGTGTACTGAGGGTATTTTTTCCAAAATTCTTTTAGAGTCTATCTCCACACAAATGCGGGCACACTTCCTCATTCCTAAAACTATTAGCGTAATTAGTACATAAGCGTATAATCCGAACGTGTAGTAAGGAGCAGTGCTAAAAAATAATAAACTAAGCTAATGCGGTATGGATGAGGATGGTAGTATTTAAGGGAAACGTACGCGTATTTGCGTGGAGGAAAATGGGGAAATTTTCAGTTATAATTCTCACCAGAAAGGTGTTAAAATCTGGACCTCCCTGTCACCACCAAACCAAGATAGATAAGCCTGACATTTATTCCGCGTATCCTCCGATGTGGGTATACATATTAAATTTGGGACACATTTTGTTTTACAAAGAGAATACATCAGCTTACCACAACTTATTTGCAATAAATTATAATAAAATAAGTATTTTTTCAATGTGTAAAATAAAAAGCTTATATATTCAATTAAATTAAATTAACTTGTATATTCCAAGGAGATGGAATGAGGATAGAAAACCACTGTGTGCACACTCATTTTCAAGGTGACAGGTAGGTGTTGAGGATCTGCCCCCCTGATTTTAGTCAGGCGTATCAAACTTACTACATTTAGAAACTGTCCAAAACATAATGTTTTCTTTAAATTTATCCATATTTTTATCTATAATCCCAGATTCACCGGATCATGCATCTTTCCATCATTTAATGTTAATTGCCCTGCCTCTCATTTTACAGATGTTTGAAATTATCATAAAAGTTTAAAGATGATTAAAGTAAAATGATTAAATGATTTCTTTTGAGTATTTTAATATTATTAATATGACCTATTTATCATTGTTTGGAAAAAATCCAGCCACAAATAACAAAACATTGGAAGTGCACTAGAATAATTAATGATTTTATACTTCTTCTTTGTGGCGTAGCAGACAGTAATAATTTGATGTCTTGAAAATTACACTTTGTAGCGTTTGCTTTTAACTAAAGGTTTTCTTTTAATTTAATTAAATAATTAGAAAAATTACTGGATATACTTTCACGTATTAATACTTCAGGTCTCGTTTGACAGATGCTATCAATACCTATAAAACAATACTAATAATGGAAACATTTTATTAATTTTGGCCGTAAAAAGCTTGTATATTTAAAAGACCCTTCCTATGAAAATACGATTTTAGGAGACGTTTATTTGGGATATTTTATTTCATAGTCGAATATGAACCAATCTTATCTTACTTGGACTTTTTTGATTGAGTTCTTTAATCAGGTATATTATTAAAAATCCCTTAAATACGCTGCTTACTTTAAGGGAAATTTCCTTAGAATGCCGCATTACTTACTGGGCAGCAAGTTTTGAAACCCCAAAGTCACTCACTAAAACAATCCAAAATTATCTTGTAATTTTCTTTTGTAACCCTTTTAAATTTGACTTTATTTGTTCGAGGAAAGCTAGATCAATGTTTCTATCCATATACCTTAACATCAATAAAGTGTTACTTTGCGTTAAAAGTTATATATATATATATATATATATATACATTTAAATGACTTCCTTTAAAATTATTAAACTTGAGATATGAAATTATTATTTATATATAAATATGTTGATACCATTTGTCTCAAATTTGATGATCCATGTACAAAGGTGCTGGTCTAATGTAATGGTGAAGAATTTATCGGGATTTTAATCTTATTCGGATATAATAAAGTGCGTGTTTCAAAATTGTTTCCCTATCTCGCTCTCTTTGGCAAATGCCTGTACACTTCCGTTAAATTATACCTTCCTCTTCACAGCCTCATAGGTTCAATCATCCGAATAACCCCAAGGGGTTTTAAAACGCGAAGACCGCGTAGTAACAATCTAAATCATTGTCCTTTCCTCTTTTATTTTCTTTGTGGTAGACCTTTAAACGGAAAACTTAGAACCTTTATTTATTTATTTAACACCGCGTCTTACTACCCGTTCGTAGAACCTTTGTTAATATACCATTTTGTTATTCTATTTAAAATAATGCATCATTAAAAGAGATACTGGTAACGACAATTGGCTACGGAATATTACCTCCACATTTATTTATACAAGCTTTTATTCCAATTTAAAACTATCTAGACCAGTGGTCCAGCCCAAGGCCCACGGAACTCCTGCTGTTCTCTTTTGTCCCGCCATTCTCTTATTTTAAAAAATGAATAGGAAAAAGTGTGGCTCCAAAATGTATCATCAAGGAAATTTTGGCCCAAAAACAAGCTTAGTCCCATCACTTGCCATATTGGAAATAAACATAATACTACTCTACTGTACTTAGTTTTATAATAAAGGTTTTAATTGTTTATTATCATTATCATCACGTGTTTAAGTTGCTTGCGTCCCGTTATGTTTGCTGTAATATTCAGACTGGCCTGTGGCTCATGAAATATTGGCGCACACTATTTAAGCTATATGTTTTGAAAGCACGGTTAGTGGTGCGAACTTTGTGACTTGGGTTACTAAATCTCCTATTCACCTTGGTGTGTCTCATTATATTTTCGACAAATTCTAACCAACAATAACTATACTTTTATATTATTTTTTTTCATTATGTACCACGTTCTACTAGTTGGTTGGGACATACTCATTTTAACTAAGTACGTTAACTAACGGGTTTGGGATGTGGAAAGTATAATATATATATATATATATATATATATATATATAATAAATGTACCTACATGCACGTGGAGGAAGAGTGGGAAATCATTTAAAAAGAAAACCCTCATTATGCCTGGTTTGGATTCGAACCTCAATCTCCACTTCTCATGAGCCTTACATATAGCCTTCATGCCCCCTGATGTGAGTTTCTACTTAATTACTCAAAAAATAAATCAAATATTTGTAATCTGATGGCCAAGTTTTAAACCTATGCAAACTATATTTTTTAATTTACTAATAAAACTAAATATTAATTTCAAAACAAATAATCTCTTTAAAGTAAATGCGAAAGCTAAATGTTGGTAAAGATCTTAAATGTATGACCTTGAAAAAGGCAATGTTCATTTCGTCGCCAATGTTCAGCCCTTCCCAATATGCAAATCTGTTGTGCAGCTGAAGGAAATAGATAGTAGTTACCGGCCTTAATAGGAACCATCTTACTCATCTGCTAGATGTAAACATAAAACCTCCAATGTCTTCTTTTAGTCGTGAGGTTCACACGGATACCAGTCGGTAATTAGTTACGTGACCGTCCGTTTCCGTACCAACACTAAACACAAGCGAAAGAGGGAGTTCACACTTATATGTTTCCTCCTAATAGAATAAAGAGCTCGTCTGGATCCCCTTCAAACCGTAACGGTTCTTCAATTAGATTTTTTTTTACTAATATACAAAAACAAAAGAATATTCTTTAAAGAGGGTATTCATATTCAAATGTACTCATATTGTCATTACGCGGGTAATTTTTTTTTAAACTTTATGTGATAAAAAACTTTTGAATAAATGAAGTGTGTTAGTATTTTGAAAGAAGTATGACCAGGAAGAAAGATTGAAATTACAACAATTGCTTCGCTGTAATTTAATTTTTTTATGTAGGTAAACTTCATCTGTTTTGTTTCTAAGGCATATTTTTTTATACGGTTGTGTCTACCTAGGCCTGCCTGTTCAAGGAAGAACCAGTTTTACTTCTCCAGGTATTACATATTCCTACACCCTTCTCCCAACTTCTAAAGTATAAAATGTAATCTGGGTATTGTGTTGTATAGGCTGAAAAAAGTTTCAAATAATACGATTTTTTTTAAAAATCATGTGTAAAACGTTTTTAGGTGAGATTAAAGTGTGAGGAGAAGGAAAATATACGGACACCTTAGTTCCATCGGTAGAAAACAAATTTAATTAATTTTTAGTTATATCACAGTTGCGATTTTCAGCTGGAAAGAAAATCTGACACCTAGCTCAGTCACTAGCCTGTCTGCCCACTGAGCTAAGGGTCTCAGGTTCAATTCCCAGCATGGCCGAAAGATTTATCTTAGTGAAATGTGGGTTTACCCTTTCATATTGATAAATTAACGGCTGGGGACTGTATGTTGTGCCTGTCCTACTATTAAGTTAGATTATAAGGCCTATGAAGCTACGAAAGGCCTAGCAAGCCGATAGTGGAAAATATATAGCTTGAATAAAAATTGACCCAGACCACAGACTGAAAACAGTATTGGATGTAAAGAAAATCTGGAAAGAAAATGTTTTATTCTTTTTCAACAAGTGGTACACTGATGGCTTGGTGTCTGATACAGTCCAATTTTAATAGGAAAGACCTTAGCTGAGAGATAAAATAGCATTCACACGCCAGCTCATGTTATCTTCAGTTGTCACTTTAGATAGGTATCTATTATCAATCACTATAAAATAACACTTATAAAATAGTGAAGTGTTAAAAATTTTGCCACTAAAATGTTTGTATTTTTGTTAAGGCCCTTTCTATAAAATGGAACAACAACTATGCTCGCCGTATTGTTATCATAAAAAATAAGGAAAACACAGCGGTTTTTGCATCAATGGTCACGTGGAATACATATATAACTCATATTGTCTGTATTGCCAGTGACGGGGAGGTCAGATTCTTTTTATTTTTTATTTAGCACTAGACCTAGACCTGTCCAGGTCATACGGATATGTACTAATTGGGCGAGTGAGATAGGAATGAGGAAGTTTGATTTTGTAGAACGTGTACACGCATTTGCGTTGAGGGAGATTGGCAAACCATTTTGGAATACCAACCTCAGTACATCCGCCCAGGATTTAAAAACGAGAGTAACGCCTTAGAGTATGCAGTTACTGAAGTAGGTAAGGTTAGATTTAAATACCAGCTAGTATCACTGAGCTTTGCTCCCTAAATGGCTCACCACTATCACTCAAAGCGAAAATGGGTACTTTTATTCTTAGTTCTACATTCCTATTCCCTACTATATTAGCGTAATCAAAATGCATATATTCCCAGTGGGCCCAGGCCCAGAAATCCTAAATCCCTTTCTCAGAGGTATATCTCAAAAGGGTTTGACACCTTTGCTCAGCCGGTAGCGTGTCTGTCTTCTGAGCTAAGGGTCCCGGGCTTGATTCCTGCCATGGCCAAAAAATTATCATTGGTGAAAAGTGGGTTTCACCTTTCACAGTGATGAATTAACAGCCGAGGGGTTTGTGTTGTGTCTGTTCTGGATATAAGCTAGTGTGTAAGTCGTGTGCTGATATATCCAGTCAGTTAAGAAGGTACAAAATAAATACATCAAATAGAATAAATTTATCTCTCAAGAACCTCTGTCTTTAAATCAATGATATTATGATAAATACAATTTAGACTTCAAAATGAGACTGCGATAGAGTTACCATTAAAAACAATGGGGTAAGGATGAATAAGGTCGAATTTATATCAAATGTACCCGCATTTGTTTGAGGTAGATTGGGAAACCAGATAAGATAAAGCATCCTTGTAACACCGGCGAGCCAGACTAGACGAGTCTGGCATTTCGTCGCCGATGTGGGTAATAGACTCATTTGATTATTAGACTACCCGCTCAATAACAATTGTTCTAATATTTTTTCCAAAGTGACTTTCTACCCTCACTGCAAGTGAATACGAAACACTGAACACATTGGGATCTTTGTTTAAAATTTGAATCTAGTATTTTATTTGTAAAATAACATTAATATTTTTTACTTACTTACTCTATGGCATTAGGAACTCTCAAAGTTCATTGCCGCACTTACAAAAGAACGCCACCTATTTCTGTCTCTGCGTATAACCCGAATGGGTAGTAAGATGCGGTGCTTAATAATAATAATAATAATAATAATAATAATAATAATAATAATAATAATAATAATAATAATAATAATAATAATAAATTTTCTGTCTTGGGCTTGTTCAATCCAGCCCCTCCCTCATTACACCCTATCCCTGTCATGAACTAGTTCTATCAAGTCCATCTCATTATACCATAAACTTTCTCGAGATAGTTTTATCCAGTCAACCTCATTACACCCTATCTCTTTCAGGTCCATTCTAATGCTATCCTTCCATTAAACATTAAACCTGTCAAATTATAAATTATGTTGTTTGCAGTATTCTCTAAATTATCAACCCCAATCTGTGCTCTCCTTAATATTGCCCAACAAAGTTTAATCACTTTCGTATCCTAATAGCTGCATTGTACCGTCTATTGTCAACCCTTCCCACTCTCTTGCATTACCCTAATAGGGTGGATTAAAAAGTAAAGAGAAAAGTGCATCTCATTGTATCAACCCATTTTGTATTTAAGTAATATTTGACCCATACCTTAACATTAGTATCAGTCAAACATACCTATATATGCTTGATAAGTTTTTTAGGTATCCCAAATTTAACTAATATTTCATGTAATTTATTTGTGTATTCCTGTGTTCAAGTGTGCTAGATAGATTTAAGTTTTCTCATATGAACTATATTAGAATTAATCATTATATAAAGAGGCATAGATATTTTACTTCGGGCGATGTTCATATTATCTAAGAAGACGTCATTTTTTTTTTTCATCAAAGTATATCTTTGGGGTCGATTACTAGCAGTGGTCTTAAAATCATATCTTAGTTCAGTATTTATTAATGGTCAAGTCCAATTTAATTGCTTAGAGGCAGATATCAAAATTGACGGTAAAAGGCTTGAAAACTGGAGTTCCTTGAAACGTTAGCCAGATTATTTCAGCGCTACCGAACTTATACACAATGAACTAAAGTCGGTTGTGACAGTAAACGAAAAAAAAAAGAATAGTTACTTGTATTATATTCCTCGATTGTCCCAAAGTTGTTGAGGCAAGGGGGATTGTAAAAGTAAAGAAACTTGATTCATCCTATTTGATTCTTAATAGTGGATTTTTAATTTGCAAAAGATAATAGTACAACTGATCCTGTTTTAAAAAACTAAAAATGCAAATTTGTGATTACAATTTTTAAATAGATTTTAACGTTTTTTTACGCTTGGAATATATTAATCTTGTTCAGTTGTGTCACTAGCCAAATTATTAGCACACATAGGTTATAACTCATCGAGGAACAATTAAACCCTCAAATCCAGACATAATTTATATTTTTAAATTTATTCCAAGCCTGGTGACTCAGACTGTATGACTACTGGCTTATATTGCAAGGCGGGCGTTCAATAATAAATAAATATTATCTTATACTGTCGAGTTTATTAGATACATACATGTATTTTTATGCACCTCATCTTTACACCCGTTCAAACTCTTCGTTAATTTACATTAACGGGGTTGGGGTGAGAAAGGTGGAATTTGTGTGGAGAGTAATTGTTAATTTTGAAAATAAATAAATCTTCACACCTCCCAATAAGAAGGTGACTCGTTGAGGCGTCGAACTTTATATTATGAGGATAAACGATTGTGATATAGCTATTTGGTATTAGTATGGCTTTGTTGTGAGGATAGCTTGGTGGACTGAGGGTAATTTAGGGATGTGTGGAGATTCTTAATTTGAGGATATATCAGTGTAATACTTTGTAGCATCACGATATTTATAGTGTGAAGTAGCTCTTTGGTAAGTATAAGTAGGCTACATCTGACATCTACAATCTATTTATAGATTGAACCACTCTCACATCCGGATTTAAGGAGCTGAAAGTAGGTCAGTATCCACGAATTAGATAAATGACCTATAAGTAGGTCACACTTTCTGGAATATAAAATATATTTATATACTAACCGATTTTCCCATCCAGGTTTAATTATTGTAAAGTAGATCAGAGAGTATAAATTAAATCAATGACCTATAAGTAGGCAGCCACAATTAGCTTCTAAAATATATTTAGGCCTATAGATTGACTTATTTTCACAACCGGGTTCAATGACCCAGATGTAGGTAAATCACCTCTATGTAGGTCAACACATCCAACATAATCGTTTTGAGACTGACCTGTTTTCACATAAAGGTAAAATGACCTGAAACTAGTATTTTAGCACCGGGAATATTACCTGTTCGGTTTGTATGCCTATGTAGACTACTAATTACGATAATGGGCTAGGGATGAGTAAGGTTGAATTTAAAGGAAGTGTACCCGCATTTACGTGGGAGAGAGAGTGGAAAACCATTAAGTAAAAAACAAGCTCAGTGCACCTGAACGGGATCAAGCCACGATCTCCTCGTCATCAGCAATCTTTTCTATTGCGAGAGTGACACCTTGGACCATGCAGCCACCGAAGTGGGCCTGAAAATTGGTTAGTGACCCATTACCTCTGAGTAGGATACCCCTTAAGCATAAGCAATTTATTTAAAGCATAACCTAATTTCACTTTCGGGTTTCATGACAAGAAGTTAGTTAATGACCCAACAATTCTTTAAATGTACCTCAGGGTCACGTGGCATGAGCTCTAAGAGTCTTTTTTTCACTGCATCTCAATACCTGTATATTTAATAAACATACAACCCGCCTCGGTGGCGTAGTTGGCTAACGCGCTAGTCGTGTTGAGCTCGACTGCCGAGGACGGGAAGATCGAGGTTCGAATCTCGGTCGGGCGAACTGGGGGTGGTTTTCCTAAATGGTTTTCCACTCTCCCTCCACGCAAATGCGGGTTCACTTCCTCTAAATTCAACCTTCCCAATTCCTAATCCATTAGCGTAATTAGTACTTAAGCGTATAACCCGAATGGGTAGTAAGACGCGGTACTAAATATTAATAAACATACATTGCGATAGTGAGATAATAATGAGAAATGCAGCTTTTTAGAGTCAATTCACCCTCATTTGCACGGAGAAATAATAGGAAACAATTTAGGAAGACAACTCTTTGGAGACTTGACTGAGAATCAAATCCCGATCTCCCCATTATAGGAAGTTACGTGTAACATATGAGTGACGCGTAAGAGCATGAAACCACCTATTTGTGTTTATAAATAAAAATCTAAAATAAATATTTATTGGATGGTCGTAAGAACTACCCATTAGTGTAATTCCTATTATTAACCCTCATTATCTCTTCCCCCTTGATTAAACCATTAAGAGCTCGTATTTTATTTATATTAATAAGCATAAGTTAAAACATAAATATTATAATGTGGTTTCCTTTGTCTCGTGTAAGAATATTTTTACAGTATCGTGTAGTATTTATTAGTTTTTGTTTCTTTTTTCGGGTGATAGAATATTATTTTTGGGTTTTAATATCAAACAGTAAGTATTTAAAAGCAACGCATGTAATGTATGGTTTCAGTTTCAACGATTATTTGCGTTTTTAGATATTATAAACAAATAATTGTTTTTATTTAGGTGAATAAGTTTGGAAGAAAAAAATTATAAGTGGGGACAAAATTACGAAGCATTGAATTGTATGAATGGAGTTTAAAATAAATACTTTTTATAGGCCTACACAAATAAAAATAATTAATTTTATTATTTGCTTTTCCACCTAATTAAAAAAAAATTGTTAGAAACAAAGACAGATTAACAGAATATATAAGTAAGGACAGAAAATAATCTATTGGTAGAAACACCATTCTTATTCAATTGATAGAGACAGATTTTAAAATTTTATAGTAATACATTAGTTAGTCAGTGACATGCAGTCAAGGTGGGCAGAGTTTGTTTAAACTGTACTTTTGAATTGTTCTAATCACTTAGCAGAAAAGTAATTGGCAGGTATCAATGCTTTGTAGAAAAATCATTGATCAGGTATAATCGGTATCGTACATTCACCTGTTAGGTGTGTCGAACAGGGCCTCTGTACTATTGGTCAAATGGGAACCGAGTAGGTGAAACCATATCACAGGCACAGCTTGAATAAGCTTTGCTTACCCTGGAATCACTCTATGGCACTCCACTGGACGAAACTGAATTACTAACACTGAAATCGTTGACAAAAATCTAAAGAGGTTATCATCACTCCTTAAAAGTAGGCCTAACTATTTTAGCGGGTGTGCAGCAATTAATTTGAACACGAGATTTAAACACACTTATAAAATACTATATGATAAAAGTGTTATAAAATGTATAGGGCTACAAATTCATCCGTTTGAAAATTGAAGACCCTGATCTGGTTTAATTAATGGAATTAATTGCTTAGTTTTAGTTTTAAATATATAACTACACTTTTATATTTTTAAAGTGAAAAATAAAAATATTGGTGTCCATTTAATTGAGGAAATTATATAAATTATTGAAGCTGTATTTTAATACTTTAAGATAATGACCATTTAAATGGGCCCAGAAATAACTCCCTAGATATTAGATTATGTGAAAATGTTTCTCTTTATCATAGCTTACTTAACTAGCTGTGCTTTATTTGGATTACTTCTATCTTGTACATAAAATAAATTAAAGATTTTCTTAATACTCTTGTAAATATAGAAAAAACAAATTACTTTCTTGTAGACAAACGTATCGCCAGACTTCACTTAGACCTAACGTGATTCATCATCAATATAAAATGTAAGTTCTTCCTTTCATTTTCCCATTCCACTCAAAAAGATGAAGAAAAAGAAGGACCTGATGGGTAAAGAACAAAAAGAACACACCAAGAGAAAAACAAATCTCATTTCAATGAAATAAAAAAAGAAAATTAAGCAATTCTTACTTTTAAATAACATAGATAACGTACAAAAAAAATATATCTAAAAATCAAAAAGCATGCACGATATTAGATTGATAAGGTCTCTGAATTCCTTTCTTTTTTTGTTATAAGAAAACGAGGGTGAACACTACAAGGGGTTGAGTAGAAAGAACTCGCCACAACCCTTCAATGGAATATCTATTCTAAGGAGAGTAAAAGTGGACTATCTCGTGTTAGTTAAGGCTCAGATAATTTTTTAGTTAAACAGTTATTTTTATCACCGCATCTTACTATCCGTTTGGGTTACACGCTTATGTACTAATTATGCCAATATTTTATGGATGAGGACGGTTGTATAAAGATGAAGTGTACACTAATTTGCGTGGAGGAAGAGTGGAAAAAAATATTTAGGTCCAAGCAAACCCAGTACACACCGACCGTGATTTAAACCCCGATCTCTCCATCATCAACAATTTAGTCAATTGTGAGAGTGAAGCCTTGGACCATGCGGTCACTTAAGCGAGTATTGTTAATTGTTCGAATTAGTCATGACAATATTTATAAGATTAAGATTTCAGATTAATGATATTGTGGACTTATCAATATATAATAACAAATAAGTTATTAAAGAAGTAAGAAATTGGTTCAACCCATTAATTAAAATTGTATTCAAACAGACAAATATTTACTTGATAAATAATAAATCATTGATAGGTAGGGTAAAAAAGTTATCTGAGCAGTTAAATTATTTAATAGTTGTTTGTAAAATTTGTATGACAATGTGTTCTTTATGGGGTTTTTTTGTGTGGAGAATTTCACAGATAATAGATATGCACTCTCTCCATATAAGGTTTAAAAATATACATTCTCTTTTTTAAAATTTAGTTTCGGTATTTAAAGTGCACAAACTGAACCGACTTATATAACAGCACACTTAAAAAACTAACTTAAATCTAGAACAGGTAAAACAACCAGTTGGATATGAGTAAAATCCCTTAAAACTAGTAAAATAAAGGAGTTCAATTTAAAGAAAATACCGTTATTCGTGTCTAATAATTGTTTATGGGATCTAAATTTTGAGCCCATCAGGTTTTTACCAATGTTTCATGATTTAAAATGTTGGTCGAGGCAGTGGTCACATGGTATAAAGTGTCACCCTGGCAATTTACTTGATTACTGGTGACAGTGAGGTTGACGTTCAAATTCCATTTGGAGTTCTTAAGGGTTTTTTCTTAATGGTTTACCACTCTTCCATCACATAAATGCTGGAATCTTTCATCTAAATTATACCTTCCTAGTTCCTACACTGCAAGTGGAAATATACGGGTAATATCAAGATGCAGTGCAAAATATATATAGGACTTCGTCATAAACAAAACATTTTCATTTTTTTTACTTTATATCGACCTCTCAGAGGGAGAAGTATTGTGATTGCCAAAAAAATCAAACGCAAGATTTTTTATAAATGTTGACGTTTCATGTCTCCCTGAAATCGAAAAAGTGTTTTTTTGCGATGTCGTCTGTCTGTGTGCGTGTCTATATCTCGGCATGGAGCCGAAATCATTTTAATGATTGAGCTAAAACCTGATATCTAGGGTTTTTATAAGGTTCCACCGACTAGATTTGGGATTAGTTATCCAACCCTAAATTTAAGAATAGTTTACTCAAGGTCAAAAAGAGGGAAAAAGAGAAATCTTTTTTCTCGACATCCTTTCTGAAAATGTTGGTTATATTTTATATCTAGGCATTGATTATCATTACAAATAAAATGGAAACTCTCACTTCCCAACGAAAATGACTTTGAGTGTACATTACATGAGTGGAAATTTCCAATTTTGATTATATCTCTGCAAATATTTGAGATACGAGATAGCTTATCATTGTAAAGTTCTATTACAAATATAAACCTTTATTTTAAATGTATTTTTATAAAACCAATAGTTTCTGAGCTACAAGCAAGCAAATATATTTTATTGTTATCCTCTTTGGTGGACAGAGTTGGCATTATTTTCTCAATGTTTCTGTAGCAGTGCATATTATTTCATTTGAGCTATTCGTTGGAGTGTTTCTGCGACAATATATATTATTTCATTTACAAATCTTACAAATTGTTAATAAATGTCTCTATTTGCACCATAACATTTTATTTTTACTACAGTTAAATAACGTGAATTTTCTGAACAAACTGATTAACCAAGCAACTAACTTAAAAGATAATTTAATTTTAGACTAATCACAGCACACTGTCCTGTGGCTGACAATTCATTGTGAGAGGGGAAATCCCAAATTCCACTAATGAATAATAGTTTGGTGTTGTCGTGTATCCAACCTGAGACCATAAGCTCAATAGGTACTCGTTATCAAATGGGCTGTTAAATGGGGGGATATAATGATATTTCAACGTTAGATCCTATATGATAAATACAGTTATTCAAAGTATCAATTATAATTGTTTGAATATGCAATTATTACAATAAATCTTGGTTAATCTCAGAGAAATAATAAGTCACAAGGGTATGGAAAAGAATTAACTAAATTATGGCGAGCTTAAGAAATACTCGTTCAGACCAACCACATATTTACACTAATAATATAGAGATGAGGAATATATAATTTAGAGGAAGTGTAAGAGTAATTGCGTGGAGGGAGAGTAGAAAATCATCCAGAAAAAAACACCCTTATAAAACCCGACCAATTTCAAGCCCCAATTTCCCTGTAACTGTAAATCTAGCTTGTTGCGAGAATGTCTACTTATACCATGTAACCGCCAATGCGTGTGTAAGAAATAAAGCTAGTGTATTTGTGCGTAAAGAGATGGCTGTTAAAGAGGGGGAGGGGGAAAAGAAAGAGAGAATCTGAAAAGTAATAAAAAAAGACATGGACAAACAGAAAGAAACAGGATGGAAAAGGGTGGAAATGATATGCCGGTCCAAATCAAATCAACAGTAAGTTGAATAAATGTGTGTGCTCCTCGAAACAGATGGCCGGCCACCTCGTTGACCTTTGTAGAGGTCAACTGCACTCCTGCCACCCCCAACCTTTTCTCGAAGATTTCCAATATGAAAATGGTTAGCCTTTATATTTTAGCATTCAATTACTACTGTTTTTCCTGGCCATTAAAATTATATGTTTTTTCAGCACCTTTTACTATCCGTTCGAGTTGAAACAATTGTTTGATATTTAATACAAATATATCATATTTGCAAAAGCGTGTCATGGTGTGTTGCCAGGCTAAGAATAAACTGTTTAGACTACAGGCGTCACATAGCAGTGCATATTTTTGTAGTTTTTATTATAAAAACATGGATTCAAGACGAATGATACGAATTTATCAAATAAAAATAAAAAAACATCATTATCTTTTAGAATAAAAAACCTATTCAAATCATCCGATATTAGCTGTGAATTAGATGTGAATGATTCAGAAAACCACATATCATTGCGATTTCTCATTTGATTGTAATCGTATATTTAATATCCTAGTTAATTGGCTCCGAGATGAATTCTTATTTGCCACAACTCGCTATAAAGTTTATTGACGGTGCTGTTCGTCCCTATAATCCTTTCCTCCTAGATTAAGACGTTAGTAGGTTGGTGTTGAAAGTATTACCACTACAAATGACTAGACCAATGTTATGAATATTATTAAGTGACACCTGCTCCTTCAGCCCGTGAGCTTCTCAACACATGGTGAGCTGAACACACGAATTAAAACTGAATTCGTCATAGTCCAGGACTAATAAATAAACCCCCCCCCCCCCCAACATTATTCAACTCACGGTTAAGTTGGCTACATTTATAGTAGTATACCTTACTGTTATTAGAAAAAACTGGTTTAAATACCCCCCCCTTCCCAATTACGTGCTAAGACCCAACCAAACTGTATGCATTTTAATGCCAAGGGCATGGGTTTAATAATGGTGGAATTTAAATGAAATGTGCCAGAATTTGCATGAAGGAAAAGTGGAAATACACTTTTGATTTTTTTTATCCGCGTTATGGTAATACGCATTTAAATACACTAATTGTATAGGAATGAGGAAGGGTGAGTTTAGAAGAAATTTACTAGAACTTGCGTGACATGAAGGTGGGAAAAATTTGATAAAAATAACCTTCAGAAAATTTATTTGGAATTTTAGCACCCACGTTTCTTTCTTTGACAGATTATACTAGATGAGCTTGGCGTTTAACCCGTGGGTTCACCATGGCTGGCCTGGTTCAATTTATATTGGCTACAATGAGGTTAGCGTTTCAAAAAACAAGTTTTCCTTTTTATTTACAGGTAATCTCAAGTTTTGCTACTCCCTTTACTGTTTTATTAGCATACTTTAATGCCAGTATTATGGATAGGAATGGCTTACACTTTTCTTGCTTTTAAGATAATTCTTCTCTCCGACACTTTGTTTTGCGCCACATTTTGTACCCATCTGGGATATATTGGGAAATATTAAGGAAGGTAGAATTTAGAGGAAATCTACACTCATTTGCGTGGATAGAGATGGTCAAATCATTCAGGAAAAATGAACCCTTTTTTAACTCGGTTAAGAATTGAACTCCTATCTCCCCATACCCAAAAATCAGACTAGTTGTATTTTGGTCTGTGTGCTCACTAATGCTGATTCATAAAACTTTAAGTTAGCATTTAGTTAGATGAAATCCACTTAATTTCCAACCAGATCGAAACAAATCTAGATCGCTAAATGGTAAGATGGTATTCTTCCAATTGAACTAAACTGTCAACATAATTTTCTCTTACTTTCCTGTTCACGCTAACTCGTTGATAACCTTTATTAATATTGGTATCCCATTCGTTATATGATATCTTAAGTATTAGAGTCTCATTGCATTTGGTCGCTGTTGACTAAGCGATAGGAGTTCGAATTCCTTTCAGGACTACTTTTATTTTCACCACGTCTTAGGGCCAGTTTCATAGTCAGATTTAGTACGCCTAAAGTGCGAGTCGATACTAAATACAGGATGACACCTACCTAGACCAAAATGGAATGGGCCAGTTTCGCATATGAAACTGGCCCATTCCATTCAATTTCAGGTAGGTGACGTCTTGTATTTAGTATAGCACTGCACTTGAGGCGTACTAAATCTGACTATGAAACTCGCCCTTAGTATCCATTCGGACTATAGGTGTAGACGGGTTGTTGGTGATCAACAACAGGCCATCTGTACTCAAGGTATTTTATCATAAATATTGTCTCCCTCCCAATTAATTGTTTGTTAAATAGGCAATTTCTTGTGATTTCTTATATTAAGGAGAGAAGACACGTAGAGAAGGGATAAAGGGATTCTCTTAAATTTTAATATCAAATAGAACAAGCGTTCTTAACTTTTTTTTTGTACCATGGACCCCGTTGGCATTTTGATAAAGCCTACGGACCTTTTCTTAGATTAATATTTTAAATGCATAGCATAAGAAATCAGCTATTACAAAGAAAACCAATAATAGCTACCGTAATTTGGAAGTATTCATGAACTTAAATGATTTTTCAAGATATCTGCAACAACTGTAATGTGACATGAATAACTATGATTAACTGGTGACCTTGCGGTATAGGGGTAAGGTGTCAGACTTCTGTGCTGGGGGACCAGGGTCCAAACCTCGGTCCCGGCACATATTTATCTGATTGCCAAACCCTTCCTTCACCTCTGGCAAGACGTGTATTAATCACAACTTGTGGATGTGAGGAATGCCAGACCTCCACCGTGGTTCGGATTCCACGTTAAATTGTAGGTCCTCCATTTCACCTCAAAATCACCCTACCATTGCACATTAGCGTAAGTGCGTATAACCCGAACGGGTAGTAAGACTCGGTGCTAATAATAATAATAATAGTAATAATAATAATAATAATAATAATCTATGATTACTATCAGTGATAAAGTCACAGATACTTCTTATACTACTGAGGTTTGTTGCATTCATTCATTCATAAATTGAAGGAAATGTTATATTACAGTTATAGAGGTTAGTGAATATAAAGATGTGATTTTTTTTCTTACTCAAATTCATGGACATGAAATATATTTCCAGGCCTCAGGCTAAGAATTTCCCTTCCCAAAATTTACTAAAATTTATTTTCTACAAATAGATTTTCATCCTATCTCAAAATCTTTACCAGCATAGTTCCTTTAAAATTGTCCAGTTCCTTGTTCTATCTGAGTTAAGTTGATTAACCAATGGTTACCAAAAATGACCTTATGGATTACGAATAAAAAACAAATGAAAAGGGAAACAAGGAATTCAAACTATTTGTCGCACGTGGACACCTTGGTCTTGTCCATACAATGCGGACATTTTCCCCATTGAACCTACCGGCAGATGAAACTTTCAACATGGAGGGTCCATTGCCCCCTTTCTCTTGACTTCCCCCCTACCCACTACCCTCTACTCCCCCCTCTCCAACATGACCAGATACTTTATATACACGTCTGTATGACTTGCAGGAATAATACTAGTTAAAGGAAAGAGGGTCATCTGTGAGTCGAGCATCTGCACAGGGCACACGACCACTAGGGCACCAACAAACCGCTAAACCTTTGGAACGGTTAGGTGTGTTTAAGGGTGCCACCTACTTCAAGGGGAATTACCTGACACTACAGTAATTATTATAAGGATGTTAGTTTTGAAGAATATAAAAACCTATAACAATCCTAAATTATCTTAACATTATAGATTGTGAGCCTGTTAAAAATATTGATTTATTTTTCTAAACAAGGCTAGAGTTTGTTTCTTGGTATTTAGCTGAATCTAAGAAGCACGACATCATGGGTCATTCAAATAAGATACGATAGTTAAACTATTCACATTTTTTTAAACTTTAATTATTATTTTAGTTTGCATACTTATTTATTTAAATTATATATTTTTTATTAAAAGTAGATTTAAATATATGTTGAGGAAAGGGGTTGGTGAAAAAAATATTGTTTTCATTTATTTGAATGAGGCACTATAGAAAGAGATATATTTGGTTCTAGAAAGGTTGTTAATGCCAAACATTTTTAGATATAAATATATTTGGAAGCGGCAACTTTAAATATCCTATTTCTGAGGGATTTCTTCAAATATTGTTATTATTTTTATTTAATCACTGCGTCTTACTAACTGTTAAGGTTGTAGGCCTACGTATATATGATAATTACTCTAATTGGGTAAATATGAGGAAGGAAGACTTTCAGAGGAAATCTACCCACATTGGCGTGGAAAGAGGGTGGGAAACCATTTAGAAAAAAACATCTTCAGTAGACCTTCCCGGGATCCGAGCCCTGATCTCACCGTCATCAACAGGCATTATGTTATTAAATGGTAACAATATTATCATATATTATTTTCCATTTATGTAAATTTCCAAAATACACTTCTGTAAAATAATTGTTGAAAAAGAATGAGCTACATCCTTTGTGCCTGCTTTAGTGGCCACATGGTCTAGGGCGTCACTCTCGTTTTAAGCAAGACTACTGATGACAGAGAGATTGGGGTTCAAATTACGGGCGGTTGTATTGAGGATGGTTTTTACAAAATAGTTTTTCACGCAAATGCGGGTACACTTTATTAAATTAAACCATCCTCATCCCTGATTTACTATCATAATTAGTAAATATGTGTATAGCCTGGACAGATAGTAAGACGGGGTGCTAAATAAATAAATTAATAATACATCCTTTGTGGATATCCAGGGGATTTGTGTTGTACGTTTCAAATGCTAACTAAATCACAATCTCATCTAGTCTGGTCTGCTGGTGAGGGAGATGTCGGGGTTTAAATACTGGCCATGTGTAGTAATTATGGTATTGCTAGGTTTTTTATCCCTCCACGCAAATTCGAGCTAATTTTCTCTAAATTACATCTTCTTCATGCTTGCTCCATTGGCGTGATTATATTTTGTATAGCCTTATTGGCCAATGAAACGCGGTGGAAATAACACTCAAAATTCTAACAGTTACTATACAGTACTAGGCCATGATAGCTAAGGTCTTTAAATCGATGTAATAACAATTTGATTATAATAACGCATTTTTATTCAATTGTAATGACCATGATTATATGAGTTTTCACTAAATCTCATTTAATAACATGGCAAATTAAATTAAATTTTTCAAGTGAATCACCATTAAACTAATAGTTATTGGCCATTGGTCTGTCTAAAAAAACTATTGTCAAATATATCGATGAAAAACTATTTCCTAAGAAATTTAGTAAAAAATACTTCGCTCCTAAATAAATGGTTAAATCTATTGGGATTAGAGTATTATAAATTAAAACTTCTTCGAAATGTATACTACTATACATTTTGAATATTACACATAGATAAAACAATTTGTACAAGAAACATAAATGCATAATAATAATACTGCTATAGTTTTGATCAGAATGATTAATCCAAATAATAATTACCACAATACAATTAAATACAGCTAATTTGTATGTAAAATTCTACAAAAGGTATATGTATTTAGAAAAAAAAGCTCTTGTTAGAATGTAATAATTTAGAAATGTTTATTATTGGTAAAATTATTGATATATTTAATAGGCATTTGAGGAATTCTCTTACAGCACACTTTATACTCATTTATAACAAATATGTAGGCCTATATGAAGTGATTCATAAAATATTATCTCCTTCTTTCAGAGGAAATATTAAGTAGTTTAAAACACATGTGTCTGATTTGTTCTAAGTTTTACATCCTTCTGTTATTTAGGTTAACATTAATAAATTAAACATTTATAATTCATATAGAATATTAATAGTATTTATTACAAACAATATGATTGTACTAGGTCGTAACTGGGCCTATATTTGCAGGGTGGATCAATACATTAGGTTGATATCACTCACCAAGCTGAGCTAGGGAGGGAGAATATTATGAGTCAGGCGGTAGTGAGGTTTGTATACAGTAGAATGGATTCAATCATTTGCATACTGGACGGTAGGGGGGTGTTAAGGGTTGGTCTCGACCAGGGACATCAACCCCTTCAAGAAAAAGGGTTAGGGTCCGTTTAGAGCCCCACTGATTTACAGAGGACTCACTTGACGAAAGTTTATGGTTTACTTTTTATTGTCTTTGTCCAGTTTTTATTTTATCCAAACGTAATCATTATTTATATAAATTCATTTTGAAACCTATAATTTATAAAATGGGCCTACAACTTTTATAAGTAATTTAAGTTGACTTTAATACTATACTTTTAGAGTCTACCTCATGGAAATACAGTCACAATCACTGTGTGTTTGTGTCGTTTAGGGATGTTTTTGTGTACTGAATTATACAACACACACACAAATTGGTTAGGTTCTTAGTTATAAACAACTATATAACTACAAAATTTATTCTTATTTACGAACATATTTCTAATAAGATTTTAATATTTAGGGAATAGTTTTAATTTGTGTACTTTTGGTCAAGTATACGATAATCTGCTACAGTATAACAATACTCAGAATAAAGTCTATGGCTTAATATTTTTTTCCTTTGCTTAATGACGTTGTGAATTTTAAAGGAATTTCTAAAGGCTCTACATAGAAAAAAAATAAAACAGCTATAAATGGAAATTCTACTAATTACTTTTTTGAAGTAGCTCCTTATCTATTGGCTAACCGGCCCCAAGGTAGTGGTTAGTTCACCTGGTTACGAATCTAGGGGTCCTGGATTAATTTTCCGACCAATACCATGGGTAATTTTCCCGAAAGGGGAATCATCCCAACGCTCAACAGAGTTTGATTTATTCGTCTTAAGAACGTTCATCACTTGCTAATCAGCTCTGTGATACAGTCGACTAGAAATTGTAGCTTTACACGAACACTAGTATACGTGAATCATTCTAACTAAACATTAATGGAGATTAAATAGTTAATAAAAGTTCTTAATACTGAACATTGTTTAAATATTAAATGATATTTGGATAAAAACTGTATTGAAAAGGCCGTTTATGACAATTTTAGATTGGCTTCACAAATAAGCACTTAGCACAAAATCTCATTCTGTCATAATAGTGACATATTGTAGTTATTAACAAGAAACTTTGTCGCTGGGTCTCCCATCGGCATCGCGGAAAATTTCAAGTAATCATTCAAATATGAATGCACTGCACATGTTTCTGGCATATCGTAGGTCCATCCTTTCCCTACTACTCCCATACCTCACGAGCACACACTCAGGGCGGTTTGCAAGAACGTTAGTGAATGCTTAGTGACCAATAGTGTGGTCCCAAGCACCTTTTAACCTACGATGCCGCAAGCAAACCCACGCTAGTGTCCACAAAGGATCCATTTAGTCAAGTTCTTGCATATGATCCTCAAACGCAGATGCGAGCCGGGATCTGAGTTGGACCTGTTAGCTTTAAGATCGCTACTGGATCCACACCTTCATAATCACTACACTAGATATCATCGCTGAGGCAATTGCATGGTTACAATTGGGAAACAGGATTTTCACTCTCTCGTTTTTGTGTGGTACATCTCCCCTCAATTATAAGACCAGTTTCGCAACGCTGGCTAGTATAGGGTCCTATCCTAGTAGCTCCTTCTTACCTCAGAACATCGCCTCCTGACATAAATGTTAGCGAGAAGATTTGGCAACAGTTAATCGAGAGAGAACGAAGATAAATAATACTTATCACCGCATCTTACTACCCATTCGGGCTGTATGCTTAAGTACTAATTACGCGAATGGGTTAGGACTTGGCAAGGTTGAATATAGAGGAAGTGAACCCGCATTTGCGTGGAGGAAGAGTGGAAAGCCATTTAAGAAAAGCCATTCCCATTTCACCCAAGCGAGAATCGAACCTTGATCTTCCCGTCCTCGGCAGTCTAGCTCAACACGAAACTAGCGCGTTAGCTAACTACGCCACTGAGGCGGCAAGCGAAAATAAAGCTTTTCTTCAAAAGACCTGCAGTTCCCTCGGCAATGATATTGGGTTTACCATCACATCATCTGATTGGGAGTACGACGTGTAGACAACCTGCATAGGTATATCCTGAGCAACGTTCTGTTTCCACAGAGCGGCTAAATTTCCACACACACACACATACACACACACACACACACAAGCGACCGAGCTACATACTATATATCTCCCAGTCAAAGATGCCATATGATTAAAAAAAAAGCTGTTGGCTAGGCTTACTACTAGCTTTTCTTCACCGAATCTAACTAGCTATTCAGTACATTTTTAATCACACCTATTTTGTAGGGATGATAAAGGTGGAATTTAGAATAAAATGTACACTAGTTTGCCTAGAGAGTGTTTTGGAAAACTATTTAGGATTAAAAACACCTCGGTACCCTCTGCTGGAATCTGACCCATGACCCACTATCATCAGTGAACTAGACTAGTTGAATCGTACATTTAATTCGTACATGCAAATCAGTGTTGTTTATGCATTGTTAAAATTAAACAATTAAGTATTAGAATTAAAAATATATATTTTGGGAACTCTTTTTAAAAACCGAGTTAAATATTTATATAATATAAAGGTCTATAGTATTTTTATTATATAATATATATACATAAAATATAGGCCTATATTATAATTATTATATATAAAATATAGGCCTGTAATATATATTATGTATTTATATATTTAATATATATCGTGTATATTATATATATTTAATATATATATATAATGTATAATATATATAATGTATACAATATATATTATATATAATATATATTTAATATATATATAATGTATAATATATATAATGTATACAATATATATTATATATAATATATATAATGTATACAATATATATTATATATAATGTATACAATATATATTATATATAATATGTATAATGTATACAATATATATATATAATATAATATAATATAATATATATTATATTATTTATAATATACAATATATTATATATTATATACTATGTATATAATATATATACTATGTATATAATATATATACTATGTATATAATATATATTATATTATATATAATATAATATATATTATATACATAGTATATATAATATATATTATATACTATGTATTTAATATATATGCATTAATACATTGTGTATATTTTATATAATATACATATTATTAGATTTTTATGCTTCATTTAACTTTTCTACTATGGCACCTTATAAACCAAATGCTGTATTTATTAAACAATCATATGTTTCTGTAAAAGATATATTTTACTTTACGTACGCACATTTCTAATTAAAACAGGATGCGCCATGGATTGTAATAGTTTGTTTCTATACTTTATATTTGGATATTTTTCTGTGCTTTTATTAGTTTTAAGTTCAATTAAATCATATTTTTTATCTATTAAAATCTCAAAATAAATCACTGACTGGCAGTCTCGCCTAGCATTTGAAATTAATCAAACAGTTGTATTTATTATTGAAGTTCCATATCTTCTTCCCATGTATTCTCTTCTTAAAAAATCTAAACAATACTAATTTATTTAATATGGTAGTGACTTTTTCATTGTCTTATTAAATAATGGTAGGTTTCGTGTAAGTACATATTGTACTATAGAAGTTCTGTTTTAATTATAGTCTATAGGGTCACTAAAAGAAGCTCTATTTTAATTATTACCAAGAAAAATGCCTTCTAGAAAAGAACAATTGCTTATTTCATGGCATAGCTTTATTTTAAAACATGAAGCATAACAATTTTTAAGAATTTGGTAGCATGCAGAGAGACCACTACATCTGTGAAATAGTTTCGTCACTACAAAGGTAGTCATTGTTCTATGTAGTTGTCATTGTTTCAATAAAAAAAGTTATTGCTAATATGACGACAAACCACACGCGTTATCTTACAGGATATATATTTTGTGAAGCATATGTGAGAAGAACCATCTCATTTAAATAATCTATTATATATATATACTAAATATTTAAACATGTAAAAATAACAATTACAAAAATTTGATTATTTTAATTTTTTTTTTATTAATTCAAGAAACTTGGATTGGTAATGTCTGGGCACTTTGAATCACTTGCTCTCTGCACTTTCTATTTTACCTTTCAATAATTGTATTACATTCAACACAATTCTTCATGACAATGTCAATACATAAATAGGCCTATAGCAAATTGTTTAATGTTAATAAATATATTTCAACAGATGGAATTATCTGATATTATGAGATAGAGCTTCTCACAAAAGGGGCCAAGAGAGTTATTTGGCCAGGAACGAATATATAATTCCAGGATTTAAATTCCAAACAAATGTCCCAATACTGGCCACACACCTGTAATTAATTAGGATCTTTTTTATAAATCCCTTAATATAAAATGGCACACTTAATCCTATCCTTTAGGATATTAACCAAATGTGGTGGAATATTTAAAACAGAATTAAAACTATAGATTGAATGAGGCACATAGCTATAATTCATACCATAATTAGTATAGTATTCTCAATTTTATCCAAAAATCTAAATTAAATATTACCTTCTCACAAAAATTATGACGTTTCAGATTTTGTAGACTATACTTCAATCGTTATAGTAAAGAAAAACAAAGGTTTAGGCCAGGCCTATTGTTTTTATTGCTAATATTTTACACGCTTTATTAAAAATAATAGTTTAAATGTTGCATAAAGTATAAATACAAAACCATTATGTTTGGGTGCAGAGAAATAAAGTATTGTTGAATAAATTAAATTAAATATATTTTTGTTGCTAGTTAATACTAGTTTGTATGTCTAAATGTGATTTTGTTGAGTTCTTTTTTTACTTTTTCACATCAAGAGAAAGTATTGTGATCGTGAAAAAATTGATCTAGAAATTATGACGAATCTTTACGTTTTATGTTTACACGAGACCAAAAAATTGGGCTTTACAATTCGGTCTGTATCCATGTTTGTTCGTATGTCTGTGAGTCTGTCTCTGGCCACGGATACAAAGCGGTTTGATGGATTTTGTTCAAACTTGATATTTATAATGAATAAAGTTATATCAAAAAAGGTTTCTTTTTACTCTAGACCTTCAATTAATGGTAGTTTACTGATGAGTAAATTTTTTTGCTTCCAAATTTTTAAAAGCTGGCTTGGACGGTTTTATTTAAAATGCAAATGTAAGATTTTATTGACATGACAAATAGCACTGTAAGATTGCTTTTTGGCCAAAAATTCGTTGAAGGATATTTGGATTTTTTTTTTTGAGAATTATAAATATTTTTAAAATAGCTCTAACGATTTTGTTCAAAATGTATCTATGGATATTGTTTGTTTTGGCAAATAACGATGTATGATTGTTTTTGGGTAAAACTCGTTTATGTGTAGTTTACTTATGATACTTTTTAATTTAAATATTTTTTAAAAATGACAGAAAGATTACTTTTTATTTTTACAAATGACAAACAAATTTGGGGTAGTATGCAAATAATTTATTTCTGAAAATTTAAATTTTGTTAAATATATTTGAACAATCTGTTTTAAATTTATATATAAAGATTGATAGTAGTAATTAACAAGATGATGTGTTTGTTTTTATGAAGAAAACATTCTTAAGGCTATTTTACTCAAAACAATTTTTTTTAATTATCTGCAAAGTCATAATACACAATATGAGAAGGTTTGTGCGATTGTATTTTATCATTTATTTGGTTAAATATTCATTATTTTTTTAGTATATCACTATTCAGCATGGAGCTAATACTTGAAAGTAGTGCAATCAAGAGACGGTGTTAAGAAGCAACTGAAGGTTATAATGGAGTTAACTTCTGAATTAGTTTTATGAACTATATGTGTTAAAAATTCATCTGAAGCAGCAGCTAAAATATAAAGATTACAGATGACTCAATGGGCAGTGCTCTACGCAATGTAACCTTCTAAAATCTTAGCCGACAATATTTTAATAAAAATACATGAACGTGAATATAGTGTTTAAGAAAGTGATTGGCCATCAAATACAGATGCATAAAGTAGAATCTGAAGATTAAATTTTGTTTTACTCTTCGTTTGTTCACTGGAAGATAATAAATAAACTAGGCAAACCTTTGTAGCTATATGCAAGCGTTAGCTATGGTTTTTGAACTAATGAACCTGTTTAGACCAAACTTTGTAATCCAAAACTTTTCCTTTTATTATGTTAACTTTACCAAAAATTTACAAGTGTCATTATGTTTGAGCTCAAATGGTTTTTACAAACAATAAATAACTCTTCACATAATCAAAAACGAACACTATTACGGGAATATTATAATGATTTTATCAAAATAAAAAAATAGTGATCGAATCACTTTAAGTATATAAAATAATGTGTACAAACAGTCCAATAATATTATTAAGGTGACTTTTATAAGTAAATTCGTTTGTTTCTATTTGGATTTGCATATTTACTGTGTCATATCAGGAAGGGATATAATTTTAGAGGATAAAAATAAAGATATCTAAAACCCATCTCGTAGCAACAAAAATAATCCAGTGGGTTAAATGTTGGGTACCCACTCTCCTTCCTAAATTAAAGTGCGTATATTCTGGACGGGTAGTAAGACTCGTTTTAAAATAAAATTTATTATTAGTGTAAAAGAAGAAGGGATTATTTTTATGTGAACTAATTAAGTAAAAGCTAAAAGTAAATGTTCAAACTATTTGTAGTGATTATTAAAAATAAACATGATTTCTCGACCAAGATTTTCGCTACTAATTATTTTTTATTACAATTTATGATGATTACTCACACATTTTGGATCAATTAAAACCGTCTAAATAATGCCATAATTAAATAGTTAATACCATACTAATTTTTTGGGCCAGAAATCACAAACTAATTTATTTGTTAGATGTGGACTTTCTAAAGGAATAATTTCCAAAAAGGATACTTTGGAGGATTTTGGGTCAAGAGGCAAGAACTTAATACTTATTGAGGGATACAGATTTCCTTAAAACTCACCCTCCTAATCCTATTCACTTGGGTTTGATTAGCTGATAGATAGTATTGTACTCAGAGCGTACAAAACACACACACATATATAAACTCAAAATTATTTCAACGAGCTATCCTATTATTTACTTCAATGTGAGATAAAAGGGAACGTGAAATGATCTCTAAGTTTTTAACTTTTTACGACCAAAAATATTTATTATCCAAATTAAGAAAATCATTTCTTCGGTAGATACATTGAACTTAGTTTTTTTTATAAGTAGTCATATCGCTAGTTTCTGAATATTTTACATACTTGATAAACAATTTTTCTCTTCATTTAACAATGGCTGATCAAATGCTGCGATACTCATATTCAAGAATACTATTTAGATTAAACTATACAACAAAAATCAACCAGTTTTTTCCAAGGGAACTATAGGCTATGTCATCTATTTTAGAAGAAAAGTTATTATTGTTATAAAAACTATAACAATATAAACCTAAGCTCGCAATACCTTCCAGTACATCTTAATTAAGTAGGGATAAGGAAGGTACCATTTATAGAAAGTGGATAAAGATTGAGAAGACATTTAAGTAAAACTGCCCAGTTAGAAACACCTCAGTAAACCCTACTTTCATTTGCATGAAGGGAGAGTGGAAAACCATTTAGTAAAAACACTCCTTGGTGCACCAGACCAGGGTTGAACCTCGATCTCACCCCTTCTTCAGTGGTCAAGTCTATCGCAAGAGTAGCGTATTAGACAATTCGACCACCGAAGCGGGTTGTTGGAAGTCAAAAGTTTGAAATTAAGTAATACACGCATAACTATTTATAGTTTTAACATTTTTTTAATAGAAAAGAAAACATTTTGAGAATGGCACTTATTAACTCTTGAGATTATACTCTTTGCCATACAACAAAATGTGGGGGTTTGTTATCACATACTAAAGGGGGCCATTTTATAAAATCCTAATCTAGCATATATTTCATGTAGCATCAGGATTTTTATTATTATTAGCAACGCGTATTACTACCCGTTCGGATTGTACGTACTTACGCTAATGTGTAATGGTAGGGTGATTGTGAGATAAAATGGAGGACCTACAGTTTAACGTGGAATCCGAACTACGGTAGAGGCCTGGATTCCACACACTCACAAGTTGTGATTAATACACGTCTTGTCAGAGGTGAAGGAAGGGTTTGGTAATCAGATAAATCTGTACTGGGACCGAGGATTGAACCCCGGACCCGCACAGAAGTCTGACACCTTACCCCTAGACCACCAGGTCACCCATCAGGATTTTTGATACTATAAAGGGCACCACCTAATTGAAGGAAATTATGCTCACACTGAAATGTTTCTTATGGAAATTGCGGTTTTGAAGCTTCAACACCACTAAAAATCCTCAAACATTTTAACATATTATGTTGTGACAATGTTTAAAAATTATTTTTACCCAAATGTGGAGATGTCTCTGACCATTTTTCTTAATCTCACAAGTGCAACATTTCATGGCAAGCGTAATTGAAAACGAACCCATTCTAGCATTTCCAAGAATATTTTTAAAACTATTAAGCTTAAAAAGTGAGATTTTTAATTATATAGAGACATATTGATATAATTTTTCTCTATTTTGGTGTCAGCCATATTTTAAAATACAAACCACGTGTCTTAAAATTTGCGTAGTTTCCAATAGTCTGCATCACGTATCGGAAATTGACACCGAAACAAATATTAGATTTTATTTGGTGGTTTCAAATCCTTCTCTAAAATAGACCTACGGATTTAATTAAAATCAGTAACTTGTTTGATACTTTATGTTTTAATTAAACTGTATGAAATGCACTATTTAATAATTTGTCGGAATATTCGTCACACGTCATTCCCGCGATCAAATAATTTATGACTTTACGTACTCAAATAATACGCCAGAAATTGAAGTCTATTCTATTGGCTGAAATTAAAAAAACAATATTTCCACATTTCACCTTTGACTGAGGGATGAGAGCATTTATTTACAAGATCTTCTAATCTTTTCATCATTATTTCCCTCAAGGTCAATTGTTGGTTGAAACGGGAGAGAAAAGGAGAAGCTTAGAGACCGCCACATAAATATTTACTATAGTCAGAAAACACTAGCGATCCTGATGAAGGGATATTGGTTAAAATCAAAAACCAAATACCTCTACAATTTTTGGAAAAAAGAAACAAACTATATCAGTTTGTTCCAACTCATGGTGACCTGGTGGTCTAGGGGTAAGGTGTCAGACTTCTGTGCTGGGGGTCCGGAGTTCAATCCTCGGTCCCGGCACAGATTTATCTGATTGCCAAACCCTTCCTTCACCTCTGACAAGATGTGTATTAATCACAACTTGTGAATGTGAGGAATGCCAGGCCTCCACCGTGGTTCGGATTCCACGTTAAACTGTAGGTCCTCCATTTCATCCCATAATCACCCTACATTACACATTAGCGTAAGTGCGTATAACCCGAACGGGTAGTAAGACGCGGGGCTAATAATAATAATAATAATAATAATGTTCCAACTCAAAGGAGATTAATTTCCGAATTCAAACAATTGGTGCGCAACGAATACAAGCCCGCCAATTAATTTTAATTATTAATTTCAACAAAATAGTTATTAATGACTGCACTAATGGCTGAACAGTCTAAAGCAATAGACTCGAATGTCACTTGACTATCATGGGGATGGAGTTCAAAGATTAAATCTTGGTTGGTGTACTGGGGATGTTCTTCGACATGTGATTCATATTTGTGATTTTCAAACCCTCTGCCCACACTAATAACTGTGTACTTTCTGAAAGAAATTTTTTTTTTGAATAATCCGTTTGTAGAACGGACTTGTTTTGAACATACATTTTTTTTAACACTGCGTCTTACTACCCATTCGGGATATAGGCTTATGTACAAATAACGCTACTGCGTTAGAGCGGAGGAAACCAGGTTTAATTTAGAGGAAGTGTATTCACATTTACATGGAGAGAATGTCCCAACAATACTAATTATGATCTTAATGTAACGTTATGTGCATGCTATTTATAATACACTTTTGTAGCGATTAAATATTAAAATGGTTATGTAACAACTAAAATAGTATTTTCTTACTTTGTGGCTAGCTCCAGTTTCTATTATTGAAATGTAACTACTGTAACAGCTTTGTATGTGGGTTTATAAGTCTTTACATGATTTTATTTTCTCTTTTTCCTCTAAACATTTTGAAATCATAGATTTATACTATACTTTTAACACGTTTGGGGCAAAAGTACACCTTCCCAAACCCATTAAAATTAGTTTATAATCCTAGTCCCACCTACAATTTTTGAGCCAGTGATACCCAATTTTAAAAAAGGAATTATTTCGTGCATATTTATTGCTATAAAGGTTATATTATGAGAATGTATTAATATTACGTTTATAAAAATGAATGTGAATTTATTTGGCATGCAAAAAAATGTGGTCTACACTTAGCAAAAATAAATTTAAGAAAAAAAGAAAAATTGGGCAAATTTTTAATAAACTTTTGCATGAAATTGATTATATTATTTGTTTTAGAACCCGCCTCGATGGCGTAGTTGGCTAATGCGCTAGTCGTGTTGAGCTCGACCGCCAAGGACGGGGAGATCGAGGTTCGAATCTCGGTCGGGTTGGGGGTTCCCTAAATGGTTTTCCACTCTCCCTCCACGCAAATACGGGTTCACTTCATCTACATTCAACCTTCCTAATTCCTAATCCATTAGCGTAATTAGTACTTAAGCGTATAACCAGAACGGGTAGTAAGACGCGGTGCTAAATATTATTATTATTGTTTTAGAACCGTGTATTACTACCTAATAAGGTCATAACCATATATTTACGCTAATGAGTTAGGAATAAGGAACGTTGAATTTAGAGGAAGTGTACCAAAATTTGCGTGGAGGGGGAGTGGAAACCCATTATAGAAAAACCACCCTCAGTACTCCTGACCCAAACTCGAACGCCGATCTCCCTGCCACCGGGAGTCTAATATAGCAAGATAGTGACGCCTTAGACCAAGCGGCCATCAAGTTAAATAAAACTATAGTATGATTTTGGTAGGAAGAACAGTAGAAGTTAGTTACTAAAGTTACTAAAACAATGATAATATATTCATACATAAAGTCATGTCATTTGCAGATGTTACTTTTGATTGATATTATCAATACTTATCAAATAGCACAAATACTATCAGAAAATTATATCAATGTTGGCCGCAAAGAAATATGTTTTGATAATCTCTACTGTTCTTCCATCCAAAATCAGGGTATAGGTACAAGCTTACACAATTTTTAAAGGCATAGTTCTTGCCACCGTAGCTATTAATTACTTAATGAAGGGGTGGGAAAGAGGGTTGACTCGTTAGAGTAAGTGTGCCCAAATTCTCATCGAGAATGGAGATAAAACCATTGTGATAGATCACTGGTGGAAAACGATTCCCAACGTACCCAACTGAGATTCATCACCTGAAATATTGCCTATTGAGAACTTGGTGACTCGGACCACGTCACCATTGGTATATTTAGCCTATTTAAGAATTTAGTTAATATATGAACATTATTAACTTGTGCTTCATATTAATTTGGCAAGTACACCCAATATTTGTATCCAGCATTATTTATTTAAATGTTCTCCCTCCCTTCCCCGTCACCACCGTCTTGTGATCCGTCGTGGTTATTCACATATTAATAACACTTATGTGCTAGAGACGAGGACGATAGAAATTAGAGGAAATTTACCAGCATTTTCAGGGAGAATGAGGGTGTTTTAGGAAAACCACCTTTAATTTGCCCCGGCAAGGATTCAAACTTAGCCTCCTCCTTACTGTCAAACCAAACTTGATGTGTCTGAAATTAGTTTCACGAACCCACCAGTGCTGGTTTTATTAAAATTAAATAAATTTCGGTATACACAAAGTAATTTTTTGGTGCATAACTAATATATTTTGGTTTTGTTTCTGAGAGGAGTATTAATCTGGTAGGATTTTTCTACAATTTAATTTATTTTATAAAATATATTTTATTCTATTTCAATGAAACTTGGTGTGATGGTGTAGGTCATCATTGATACATCATTTTACTCATGTGACCTGGACTATATTAAACAGTCTATGATTTCCATAGTTTTAATTATTGATAATACATAATGTTTTTCTCCACAAAGGTAGACCAAAGATCTAAGTAGCCTACTTTCCCCAAAATATCACTTATAAATACATCGAAAATCACGAACAAATAAATATTTAAACTTTAAACCAAAACACATGATACAATATTTTAGAAAATAATAAATTCCATCCCACTTATGTTAAACTCGATACAAATAAAGTATTCCATTTTGTCATAAATAACATACAGGCTCTCTTAGTGGATTTTTTTTTCTGAGATATACATTACTAAAATGATTTAATATCCACACAGGAGTGTTGAATATTAAATATTTTCTACATTTTAAACTTGAATAAATACTTGTTTTATTAACGTATGTGTAATGCGTGCTAGATAAAAATTTACAAATCGAATAACCTTTATAAAGTTTTGTAAGTCCATAATATTTAAATGTACGAATCACGAAGGATAATACACCATAAAAAATTAAATTAATTCTGGATAAACTATAATACACTATATAATTAACTATAAAATGTTGGCTAAGTTTGTTGGAAAAGTGGATCATTGAAATAATTTTTTTTAATATGATACATTTACATTATTTACCTATTTATTTTTTTAAAGCCAAATTTCTGTTTTTGTTTTGAATCACTGTAAGAGTGACTTGAAATAGCACTAGCATTTTAGAATATTATAATTTTAGAGACCCAGTAAAGAATTTCCAAAGCACAAAGAACATTTCAAATTCAAAATTAACCATTATTCATATTCATCAAACAAATAAAAATTTGCACTTTGCCAGTCTATTAAGAATGCTTCGAAACCATCAATCTTCCATCTGTGATTGGCTCGATTATCTCCCCATTCTATTCCACCTAGTCTTTATATATATTTTTTCTTTACTCCATATTTTTTTTTAAGTCTGCGCAATAATATAGGAGTGGGTCCGGGGATTCCAATTGGCTGATGAAGCCTTGGATGCCACTGTCATTAAGAATTGCCACACTCACTTTTTATTTCTTTCACATACTTTCCCTCTCTTTTAAAAAATGAAGAAATGAAAAAAAGGGCCAGAAAAAAAGAGGGGATTTTGTCAGTGCTTTGTTCACTCCTTCCACCCTCATTCGTGAAGTGATGAAAGTGTAGAAGAGCTTTAGAACTTAATGATCGAGGGAAAGAGATGAAAAACGACCCCCGAAAAATACTGAAATGGGTAAAAGACATAGATTATGAATAAATAGAACATTGATCATTGATGAGTAGAGATAGCTCGAGCGATAACAACGATGCATAAATAATGGTCCATTTGTAAACTTCTTCTAAGAGAATGTAGTGCATTAAAATAAACATGTCCAATTAGACTTAACCGTGACTATTTTTTCCCACCACATATTATTACCCATCCAGGATATATGGATTTTTCCTACATTAATGGAGTAGGGTTGAGGATTATCTAATTTAGAGGACATGTACCCACATTTGCATGGAGAGAAAGTGGGAAGTCACTTAGGAAAATATAGTTTAGATACACAAACCTTGCATTTTAATCATGACTTTATTATCTCCAGAAAAAAAAGACTAAATGAGCCAGAAATTTAGTGTACATGCCCACCAATATGGGTAATTTCTTTTTAGGTATCTTTATTTCTTTTGGCATATTTTGAGAAATATAATACAAAAATGACCATTCATTGTATTATATAAATTATGTATATATATAATGTTATTTGTAATACATAATCTATTTGAATATGGCATAGTATATCAACATATTGTAGCTTAATTATATAGTATATATATAATTAGATAACAATTGTATTAAGAGTATATCCTAGCAAATATGTTGTTTCAATATTACCCAACCCGCTGGTAAAATGGAGAAAGTCACCTAATCTTCGTGATTTGAAGAAAAACTGGAATTTAAACAAATATAATCAATAGTAACTAAATAAATGAGCTTCCAGAGAGAACGGGCTATAATTATTTTGTATTTAACTAAAAATTACATTTAACATTTAATGTGCACAGGATAGACTTGTAGAAAAAATTGATAATACAGTAGTATACAAATTAGGACCCTTTCCGAAAGAAATATTAATATATAGCCTATATTTTTGTATCCCTCCGCAATGGCTTGGCTTTTGAATAAGTGGAGTCTTATATAAGTCATAGCAGCTAAAAAAGACATTTTATTTTAAAAAAACTTTTAAGTATTCCAAAAGGGATTCAATGTCAAAACAAGTCCTACTAGCATCGTAGTTAGAACACACCTCCAAAATACATTTTTATGTACGCCCTGCTACACACTGATTGTTCCAAACCTTAATATATCTACCATCTAGAGCAAATTATAGTCCAACCCATGGAGTCTGCGGTATATCTTTCTTTAAAATCAATCACTTGGACCAAGTATATCTACCACCTGGAGAAGATTGCAGTCTAACTAGTCTACTTCTACACATTCTACTTTTACACATTAAGTCTGCTGAATATTTTTCTTTAAAATGAAGCACTCGGACTAAATATTTCTACCATTTGAAGCAGATCAACATATTAAGGCTATGGGATATTTTACTTTAAAATGAAGTACTCGGATCAAATACCTCTACCACCTGGAGAAGATTGCAGTCTAACTAGTCTACTTCTACACATTCTACTTTTACACATTAAGTCTGCGGAATATTTTTCTTTAAAATGAAGCACTCGGACCAATTAGCTCTATCTCCTAGAGAAGATAGAAGTATAACTGGTCTAGTTTTACCTATGACATCTGAGAGATATTTTCTTTTAAATGAACTACTTGGAGCCAATATCTGCTTGGTGGTTTTGTTATTTGCGAGAGAGTTACTCTTCTGTATGAAGATGTTGGATGAAGAGTGCGATACGATGTGGTAAGAGGGTATGGCAATGGAGTAGAAGGAGAATGCAAAATATTTCCGTTCCTCCCCATCCTATACTTTCTATCATTTTTATTTCTTTAAAAAAAATGGAGAAAGGGGGTATGGGGGTGAGTAAATCAGAAGACATGGTTTCCTTTTCCCCATTTAAGGGGTCGCTTCTTCCTTTCCTCATCCTTCATCCTCTCAACCTCGCTTCCCCCTTCCCCATTCCCCCCGTTTATTTCTCTTGTACACAAGAACTAACCCCATCCTACTTCGTCGCAGACACATTGAAAAATACGCTTTTGAAAAATTCATTTTTTTCAAATCGTAAAGAAATGCCACTTTATTTTCACCTTGGATAAACTTGGCAGCATCTGTAAAGCAACTTCTTGGGGTATTAATGGTTCTAAATGCAAACCATTAGATAACATTTTTATGTGGTAAGTGATTAATTTAAAATTACAACTAAAATTAAACGTTGGTTCATAATTTGAAACGAGATTACTTAGACAAATTTGAAAAAGTATTATATTTTATTTAGAAATAAACAAAAATATATATATATATAGGTTAGCATTTATTTATGATTTTATTGTGAATGATTAACCGGTCCAGTTGTCTGCTTCATTTAAGACGTAGATTAAAAATCACGTTCATTTAGTGTAGTTTTCTGGTGATGGCGAGGTCAGGGTTAAAATTCCACCCGGATGTTCTGAGGGTGTTTTTTTCTTAAATGGTTTTCCCTATTCCCTCGACACAAAAGTGAGTACATTTTCTCTAAATTCTAATTCTATCTATCTATCCCTACCAGGCCAGTAGGCAAATAGATAAACGCGTCTAGCCTGGAGGGGTAGTAAGACACGGAGTAAAGAAACAACTGGCCTGTTTGCTATTCATTCTTTCATGTGAATTACTTTAACTCTTAGACACTTTATCATCAATATCCTCGACACAATAGAGCATTTATTAAAATTATATGAGGAGGTGGATTATTTTAATTTCATCATTCACCTAGAGGGAATATGTAAAACTCTATTTTTATGAAAGTTACAAATGAGTACCCCAGCTCTGGAAATAGCTACAGTAAAAGGCCAAAACGTTGGATGAGTTTGCATCCACATACATCCTGATCAGCACGGGCAATACTACGGTGTTCCACGGGCTCCTCAAAGGTAGAGGTTTGTTTTCCTTAAAACATTGCTTTGAAGGCATCAGGTGGACACTATGACCACTATTCGTGATATTCCAGTCGACTGTTTTTGGGTGCCATCAGAATTTTACCTGGTGGCTCACGACTAGATATCCTCACCCACTTACGTGCTGAGCCCACGACCGCTGACATCATCAAGCTATATGGATTCCATCCACTAATATTACAATTGTCTTACCTATGTATGCCTGTTACCTTGAAATAAAATTAAATTGGAAGTGAAATTAGGGATTGGGTGGTCGTCTGTTTTTCGGCTGTCTTGTGGAAGTTCCCTCCTCGCCTACGCATATGTAGCCCAGAAAGTCGATTCAATCCCATTTATGGTGACCCCCTTCGGTGATCGAATGTTCTTAGGCGTCATTCTTGTAATGGACTTGACTGCCGATGACGGAAAGGTTGGGATTAAAACCCTGTTGAGTCTACTGGAGGTTGTTTTCCTAAATGGTTTTCAGCGTTTTCTCTACGCAAATTCGACTACACATCCTCTAAATTTCAACCTTCCTCATCCTTAACACACTACCATAATTAGTACATTTGCATAAAACCTGAATAGCTAGTAAAACTCAATGACAAAAAAAAAATATATATATATTGCGTAAGTTCAGACAACATTAGAATAAGACCCTACTATAGCATTTAAAATAATGTAGAGTAGCCAACATTACAAAATGTTAATATAATTATCTTAGATAGGCTTTGTCAAAATTACCCAAACAATGAAGAACCCATGGCTAAACGTAAGAATACAATAAACTAGATCTAATGACTTCTTTTCCGCATTGGTAGTCAGGGAAACTAAACGTCAGGCTTCTCTAGAATGCTTTTACAGTAATAGGGAGGTCGAATATCGAACCCTAGTGGTGAATGGAAGGAATCTGTAGCAGTTGAGGGAATAGACTGGGGTACGATGAATATAATAGAGGAATGTTGTTGATTACCTCGGCTTGGTAAATATTAATTCTCCTTTTGCGCGAATGTGGGTACATGTAATATACATTATACCTTATTAATCCCTACCCCATGATTGTAAATAAATTAATGTCGATAGCGGACGCGTAATAGGAAGCGGTGCAAATAATATAAAAATTAAAAAGTATTAAATAAATTAAATACAGTAATTATTATTCCGAGCAATAATCCAACTATACGAATTATAGAATTTGAATAAGATTTAGTATAATTATTTAATAATTTGTATAAATGTTGATAAACCCATTATATAGGTTTATTTTTAAATGCTGACGTTTTGTAACTTATCCTTAAAGAGTCAATATAAAAAATTGATAGATTAAACCTTTTTTATCTTGATTTTAGAAAATTTTCAATTTATTGGTGCAGTATCGAAATCTACAACTTAAATTTAGGAAAATCCTCTGTTCGAGTTCTGACTGCGTCATCCATTATTGTTGTGTGATTTATCATGCGCTTGAAACCCCCCTCCCTTCCACCCCTCATACAAATAAACCACGCCTTCAACCCCCACCTCATATGCACCCGTTTCCCCCCTAGTATGCAATACTCGCTCACCCCTCTACCCGCTTTTCCAATCCCTACAAACATCATTGAAAAAATTGAGGTGGCTCTGAGGGGGAGGGGATGGTAATGACATTTGTCAAGAGAATCGTACAGAGAGGGGGATAGGGGGAATGGATGCGTCATCATTCCGATCAGATCAATAAATGGTCATCACAAAGCCCAAAATAATAATAATCATCATCATGAGCAAGAATTGTAATTGCATCCAAAATTTTATTTTTTCATTACCTCCTATTTTAAAATCTATATCACTGAATATGTTACGTTTGAAGTAAAATGCACATGTGCATTAAAATCATACTGAGACAAAACTTTAAAAAAAATAACTTAATGAGTAGATTAAGTTAATTTTACCTTTGTAGGTGTTCTTTATAAGAGATAAATACTTACCCTTTTCAGTGGTAGAATGGACTAAGGAGTCACTATCGTGTTATACTGTCCTGCTGATGCCGGAGAGATTGGGGTTAGAATCCTGGTCAGGTCTACACAGGGTGGTTTTTCCTAATTGGTTTCCCACCCTCCTTCTGTGATCATCTACTTAGTTTTTTCAGCGTTCACCTCCAAGCCTATTTCCTTACTAGGCTTTGATAAAATTTATGCATTTCTTGCCAAAATTACACTATACTTAAATCAACCAATACACCGATATTTTTTATCTTCTAGTATTCCTTACTTGGAATCCAAATTGGGTCAGCTAAACCTGTATTAGAATATTTAACCTTTGTATAAAAGTGATGGGTGTGTTTTTATAGTCATCCAATAAAAGAGGCTTGGCATTATAATATGGGTATAGTGCTAAAGGATAGTAAGATGGGTGACCTGGTGGTCTAGGGGTAAGGTGTCAAACCTCTGTGCTGAGGTCCGGGGTTCAATCCTCGGTCCCGGCACAGATTTATCTGATTTACAAACCCTTCCTTCACCTCTGACAAGACGTGTATTAATCACAACTTGTGAATGTGTGGAACGCCAGGCCTACACCGTGGTTCGGATTCCACGTTAAACTGTTGGTCCTCCATTTCATCTCACAATCACCCTACCATTGCACATTAGAGTAAGTGCGTATAACCCGAACGGGTAGTAAGACGCGGTGCTAATAATAATGATAGTAAGACGAGGTGGAAGATATATATAAATATATATGCTATATATATATATATATAGTATACTATTACTACTACTAATACTACTATTAGACCTACTACTACTACATTTTATTTATAATGAAGATGGGTTAAAGTTGAGGAAGGTAGAATATATAGCAAATGTACTCTAATTTGCGTGAAGGTAAATTAGGAAACCATTAAGGAAAAACCACCTTTGGTACATCCGACCGTGATTCAAACCCTGATCTCCCCATCATCTGCAGTCTAGTCTAATGCGATATTGACGCCTTAGACCACATGGAAACTGAAGCTGTTATCAATTAATTATATGTTCTCGAATGAACAATTTATCAAACAAATGAGATGTTAATGCTTTTATTGGGTAAAGATTATACACAAGCTCATACAGGGTTGGTTTATTTATTAATTGCTATAGTTTTCGAGAATTTAAAGATCAAAGGGACTTTCCTAATTATAATTGACTCCAAATGGTTTCAATACTTCCTCCTAAATCTTCACTTTAAATTATTTAATGGTTTCTGGACTTAAATCACTCCTTTAAAATATACTCAATAAGAAGTAAGCCTACAATCTTGGACTCTCGGGTACTTCAAGAACTTGAAAATTCTATTTCAAAGATAAGGTTTCCTCTATTGTCCTCAGGAATTCCTCGTTTTAACCAAAGAGCCTAGGATCCAAGCACTATTTTTGTAAGATCTTAACACTGGTAACCATTTAAGATAATTCATTCACTGTCATACAAATTTGAAAAAAAAAAATATAAAATTTTGCCCTTGAACTTATTTTTATTCTCTGAAACCTCTCTTTTCAAAACCTGTTATAGGCCTATAGTAACCTCCCACACCCATACTCACCAATACACAACAATAATGTTTATCTTACATCATTTGATGGATCAAACAATATATTTGAAGATAAAATATTCATCAAAAGCAAGATTTTGTGACATATTGTAGATCTTACATTTATATCGGTATTTGAAACTGTACCCACATTTTTATTTGTCTGGAAAAAGTTAAGAGAGCGTGGCCAAAACACGGTTATTATTAGTTACACCAAGTACACTCCGTTTACCTTGAAAGGCAACACGATTAAAAATTATTTTTTTCAGCACCACATATTCCTAGTAGTTCGGGTTACACGCATAGGTACTAATTGTGATAATATGTTAGATATGAGGTAAGTGTTTTTAGAGGAAGTGCACCAACATTTGCGGAGAGAGTGAGAAAATGTTGAAAAGAGTGGAAAACCATTCATGAAAATCCACCCTCAGTACTGCTGACCGGGTTTCGAGCTGCCATCTTTCCATCAACGGCAGTCGAATCTATTACGATAGTGACACCATAGACCATTCTACCACCAAAGCTTGTCTCACATTACTAGTTTACTCTATGGCGTAGCTTAATATAGGCCCATCGTGTGATCATTCAGTGTAAAAAGAGTGTATGTAAAGATGGTTTCTATAATCTAGCTTTGGCAATCACACAAATTGTCATCATTAATAAACTGTGAATTAATTACATGATTGATATTAAATACGTCAACAAGGCTACTTGATTGATATTAAATACGACAACAAGACTAGGCTAGTCTGGTTTTATCTCATATAGCGCCTAAAATTAATGAAAATTAATGTAGAAATTAACCCTCGTTCCCGAAGATGAGGCGCTAGGGCTGCTCAATACTCATGTCCTATCCTAGGTTGAGTATGTTTATTTATCAGTCATATAATGGATTAAAAACATGTTCTCACTTATTATTAATACCCATCTTAGATAAACGCTTTTAAATTACACTATTGAGGCAGTGTTGAGGTAGATTGAAGTTTTATGAAATTTTCTGGCATTTTCTGGGAGAGCGGGTGAGAAAGTGTTTCAGAATAAACATCCTTACTTAGTACACCCGGTAAAGATTCAAACTCCAACCTCCCCGTCACCGGCAAACCGGAACTCGATGACCGTGACATTTAATCCACTTGCCCACTGGGGCGGGCACACTTTTGTTCAACTAGTTCACTTCATATTCTATCTTTATTGATTTATATAAATTAATACTTTAATGAAGGATTGCATTTTTAAAAATACAGAAAATACCAACGATGTTGTTTCAGCACCATTGTGTTAGACTGGCAAGCCTGAATACTGCCGAGTGGCTTGGGTCTTACATTTAAATCCCGGGTTAGTAAATTTGGAGGTGAGTTTTCCGATAGAGTTGTCTTACAATCTCTCTTCATGTGAACGCTTATATATTTTATCTTAGCTACCATTTTTATCACCCCTAATATACGCCTTGAAACCCCTAGCATTATTGCTCTCAACGCATGAGATTAAGTCAGAATATCTTATATTAAACCTATTAAAAATGGAACCCTCATCAAAAGAGTCCAGCGTTTAATCTAAATATATTAAATTATTTAAGTGATTTTGAAATAACACTTTTTTTTTCATCGATCTCAATAGGCCCATCCATCACGTTAACTGCCATCCTTTCGTGTAAGGTTTATAATGAATTACCAATCAGAAGATTCCTTACAATTATCTATTAACGTTAGAAAAATAAACAAATGAAAGTTATATAATCACACTGTGGATTTCCAAATCACTAAAGCTTTGAATAAAGAGCTGCACCTTTCAAAGACCTACCACAGAACTTCGAACATATAATACAGATTAGTAAGATTAGAAGTGTGTAATTATCTCGGGAATTAATTGATGAGCACAATTTTCCCACACCAAAGGGAATCTTGCAAGCTTAGCTCAAAAGGTAATGCGTCGGCCTTCTCCTCTAAATGTCTCGTACAAATCGTATTAAATATATCAGTGGGTACGTGGAGTAAATGTACGGTTCATTTAGTCTAGTTTGTTGGTGACTGGATGTCGGGTTTTGAGGCCCTGCTGGGTATAATGAGAGTAGTTTTCTTAAATTAATGAGAATAGTCTGGACTGGTAGTAAGACTCGGGAAACAAAAAATCCATATTATATTTTTTTTTGTCCACTCCATATTTGCTATCAGTTCGGGCTATATAACCTACTCATTTAATTATAATGATGGGGTAGGGAGAGATAAGTACTGCACCATTTATAAGATACCTTTATTTGCATGGAGGGAGAGTGGGAAACAATTTAGGAAACACCACTCTCAACATACCTGGCCAGGATTTGAGACTTTATTTTCCCGTCACAAACAATCTGATCTGCTTAAGACAAGTCTTAGACCTATCAACCACATATTCAGATTACTTCGGAATTGTGTTTGTTTCTTTCAAAAATCGCTAAATGATGGTATAGTGTTGGATTGTAGTGTTTTATTGAAGATAAGTTAAAACAATTTAATAAAAATCACAACAACATAAATATGTTTGGGTTGATAATTTTTGTCTTTTAACTATTGAAATGGAACTTAAAAACCAGAGCAAAGTGAAAACTTCTATTGACACACACACTAGATGAATGGGACTCCCAAAAGTGTACAAAGCTTTGTTGACATACATTAACTTTACAGTAGGCTTTACAGTAAGAAAACTTATATCTAAGATTTTTGAATACATTTTTATACCAACAGCTATTTAACTTCACAAAGCTGTAAATAGTCCCTAATAGCTCAAACACTTCATAATAAAGATATGATAAAATTGTAAATAAGAACATTGGGTTAACGTTTTTATAAGAAAATGTCTATTATTTTATAAATTTTAGAATGATCTGAAGAAAAAATACACGACTATAATAAGAGCTATGTCTTCTTTCCTCCTTACTATAAAAAAAGTAATCATGGCTAACAATATAAATGAAGTCACATAACACAGTGGCATTCAGAGGGGACCAAGTTTACACCCCTTACTTAAACAAATCCTTGCACTAAATTTGCATTCTCCTTGCCTCTATTTTTCCTTGTTTTTAAATTGTGGGGAAACGAAAAAAACCCCACCTCTAATGTGGTTTTGCCATTACTTACTATGGACCAATAAAACCAAACGATCCGGAAATAATTGTTACAATGTAAAACAAGAATATAACCATTATTTTCACTCCTCTTATCACATACTTTCTTATTTTTCATTTTAACACTTCACTTTACAAACGGGGTTTTAATTACTCTTTTTCAAGTACCTCTATATACAAGAAAAAACCCTCTTTAATAAGTCTTACCATTACATTTTGTAATTTTTTTAAAAAATAATTTATATGTAGCCTAAGTTTATAATGCTTATTTCTACATATAAACGAGACTAAAACACACATTAGTAACACGCGGAGTAAAAGTCAAGATCATCTGGTCTGGCTTACCGATGTCAGGGAGATTGAAGTTAGAGCCCCGGCTAAGTGTACTGAGAGTATTTTTCTTAAGTATTTTCTACATATACTTCCACACAAATGAGGGTGCATTGTCCATACATTCTCTGTTCAATTTATTGTAATTAAATGTGGCTAGCCTGGATGGATAGTAAGACACGGTTAAAAAGAAGTGGCATGGTTATTAAAATAAAAACATTTACTAAAAATGTGTAAAATTTGGGGGAAAAAAACACTCTTGCAGAAACAATCTTTAAAATAAACAAATAGCCGAAAATGTTATTAATTTTAGAGAGGAATTTACCATCTAGATATCATATTCTGAACATTGAAAATGACACCTGGACACGGGAATCGAGCCCAGGACCTTTGGCTTAGTACGCCGATGCTCTACCACTGAGCTATCCAGGATTCTTCCCGTGCCCAGGGTCATTCTTCACTCATATTTTAAGGCAGAGTCTATGATTGACGTGTGGAAATCGTCAGCTTTATTCACGTGCCATCAGATAACGCAGCCATCTTCGACTCGGTAGTCGGATTGTTACTGCCACTCGTACAATTATTATTATAATTATATTAATATTATTCGTACAGTTATAATAATAATAATTATACGAGTGGCAGTAGCAAGCCAACTACCGAGTCAAAGATGGCTGCGTTATCTGATGGCTCGTGAATAAAGCTGACGATTTCCACACGTCAATCATAGACTCTGCCTTAAAATATGAGTGAAGAATGACCCTCGGCACGGGACGACTCCTGGATAGCTCAGTGGTAGAGCATTGGCGTATTAAGTCAAAGATCCTGAGTTCTATTCCCGTGTCCAGGTGTCATTTTTCAATTTTCACAATAATCTTTAAGAGAACTTAAATGAAATAGTGTACACTGTTAACGAACCATAGAGAGAAAAAAAGGAACATCTGTGTCCACCAAAGAGCATAACAATCAATTCCATTTTAAAAACTTGAATACAAAATATATATATTTATATAGGCTTATAGCTAAGAAACTGTTGAATTTTTAAAAAATTATTTCTAACCAAAAAGTTTTGTATCCAACCGAACTATATCTTTACGATGAAAACATTATTTCGTATCTCAAATAGCTACGGAGATATGATTCAAATTGGAAATTTCTGCAAATGTAAAATGCCTTTAAAGTCATTTTCATGAAAAAAATGAAACTCGCCATTTGTTTTGTAATATTTAGCAGTGTCTATATACCAAATTTAATTAAAATCGTTAAAGCGGATTTTGATAAAATCGGATTTTTTTTCTCTTTTTTCCCTTCAGTATACTACCCTTAGTTTTAAGGTTGGATGTATTGTATAAATAGCCCCTTTAGGGGCCTTTATGAAAATCCTAGATACAAAGTTTTATCCCGATCAGTAAAATAGTTTCAGCTCTAGTCCGAGATACATACATATAGACAAGTGACATCGCGAAAACCACTTTTACGATTTTAGAGGGTCATGTCACGTCATTTATCCAAATCCTGAGTTCAATTCTTTTTTTTTTTACGATCACAATACTTCTCTCTTCGAGGTGTTGAGAAAAAGTAAACGAGGAATAAGATACGTTACACATAAACAAGGAGGGCAGCCTTCAAATATGCTTGGTGAATTTGTTAATGGTCAGAAACAGCAGTCACGAAGTTTAAGTTGTCAAGCCCAAAATATATTTTATTGCCAGTGATAAAGGGGTTTAAGTTCGAAACTTGGCTGGGTGTTTTTTCACATGCGATTTTAATAATCCCCTCTCCACGCTAGTGTGGCTGAACTTCCTCGTGAATACCCCTTCCTCATCAATACCTTAGATATTAAGTAATTATTAACGACGGTGTTAAGTGTACTAATCAAAAAATAAAGTAATAAGTGACTGTGTTAAATATCTTGAGGTCAGTCCAATACGATTTTTATAAACATTTGAACAATTTCACGTTATTTCTTCTAAACAAGAGTGTGTCTCAGAAATTCAATGGGTCTTCGACATCTTGTATAGTTTCAGTTTGATGTAATTGTGTAGTGGAGCAAATAATTTGATGTTTCATGACATTGTGGTGTGTCTAGGAATTCTGTTTTATCGCATCAAGCTTAGGAAGAAGGAGGATTTAAATAATGGATGACTTGAAGGAAAGAAGAAAATTCTGTTAGCTGAAAGAGGAGGCAGAGGATGGTCAAAGTTCACTGTGTTACCAGGAATGGACCTGTCATAAGATAGAACACATAATAATAATAATAATATTAATAATAATAATAAATTGGTGTAATTTGGTGTGTTGTAAGTATTTAGCTCGTCTAAGAATTTTGCTGTGTTGCTTGAATATGGTATATTTTGGTGTGTTAAGGAAATCTAGTGTGTCTCGGAATATTGTTGTGTTCCATCTATTTGATGTCTTTTGATGTGTCACAGGATTAAATGTGTGTCGGAATTTTCATGTGTCATTTCAATTTGTTATACTTGGGTAATTTGGTGTGCTGTCAGAATTTGATATGTTGCATCATTTTGGTGTGTCACATTGTTTTGGTTTGTTTATTTGATTTGTCAGCCAATGTTAGTTTATCGTTTGTCCCTTTGTCTATATCTTATCATTTTTATCCCCACATCATTAGATTAAATAAGCAGTTAGCACTAACTTGTATTAAGACACGGTGCACAACTTATTTTAGTTAACTCTATGTTATGAATGTACTACGTTAACTCAATGTTATGAAAATACTAAGTTTTTTCACTAATAATTTCATTAAATTACATTAAGTTTCCTAGATTGCTCATGCATCACAAAGAATGATACAACTTATTTCAAAAAAGTTTTAATAATCCTTTAATGAATAAATTCATAAAATTATGTTTTTGGGATATTTAAATTCAAAATTTTTATATTTTTAAGACCACAGATATACAAGTACCCCCACGATGTACAATTATATTAAATTATTTTTAGGGCACACATATAATCATGCATGGACGTTAAGTTCAAATCAGTCAATTATTTTAAAATTTTATATTTTTTACATCAAAATGTACGGTACATCCTCCATTCGAGCTAAAGCGTTACTAAACAAAGTACTCTTATAGAATGGCTCTGATTCAAACGACTCTAAATCCTCATACTACTTTAATAAGCAAATCAAATGGCAATAAGCAGACAGTTAAAGCATATAATTAACACATTCAAATTTATCTAAAAACGCACTTATTTTTAAAACTTAAGAATAACATTTATTTGACATTTATTAATTCATACACATATATAATGATATATAAAATAATTGTCCTTGTCAAGTAGTGCCTAAAAGAAAGTTTGTTACTCGAACCCCATCTTCTGTTATGATTTTTACTACCTTCAGATTCTTTCTAAGGCTAATTAAAAGCTAAGACATTTTCTCTCACTCTTTTTTCTACCTTTTAAATAGAATAAAGGGAAGATAGTGAAATTACAAAGTAAAATAGAATAGGGAAAATAAGAATAACGGCAGAGAGAGTGAATTTTGTCTAATACAAGTAATCATTGGAGTGAAGAACCATCCCCCTCAAATTTACTCCTTCATCCCCTAGAATCATATTCATCACAAGGCCATCATTCCTCATCACATTTTGAAATTTAATTTGTATGAGAAAGAATATTCTTAAAAATGTATAAAATATACAACATTCTAAAAATTATTGTATTAGTTCGATAATTTTATTTAAAAAACAACAAACAAATACCTCGCTTAAGTTGGGCTGAAAGAAAACGTGAGCTAAGACTGGTTTATTTTTCAATTTTTATAGCAAATACTTTTTTTTTGGAAAAAAATTAATCAAAATAGTGCTTCATTAAATAAGTTTAGTTTAATTTTCCACAGATAGTAATATAAACATTTCTTGAATATCTGTAATGAGCATATTGGAATTTGTTGAAAAACTTTTTTAAATCAAGAGAAAAAGTCTCCTACTTGAGTGGCTAAATGGTATAAGGCGTCACTCTTGGGTTATACTGGCTTGCTGAGGCCAGGGAGATCGGGGTCTATTCCGGTCGGTTCTACTGAGGGTGGTTTTTCCTAAAATTGTTTCCCACTATCCTTCCATGCAAATGCGGCTAGATTATCTTACCTCCAAGATACTTCCTTCCTCATCCCTATCTTATTATAGTGATCATCTTACATGAGTGTAACCTGAACAGGTAGTAAGACGTGGTGATAAAAAAAAGAGAAAAATTTTTCTCACATTCTAGGATGACCATGACAAACATTAACAAACTTTTGAACTACGAATTAAATCAAACTGTAGGCATCTAAAAAATTAATATTTTATATATTATGGCCAAAAGAATTTTTTTTACAAAAACTTCACAAATACTGGCTTTTCAATATAGGCCTACATTCAAGTATTCACACTTTATATTATTCCCATATTATATCTAATAACTCCTACGTGGAGAACGTGTTGTTCATCCTTTTTTAAATAAAATTAGAATCAGCTGCTTAAAGTGGTGCATACACAATCAAATAAATTTGATCAAACTGTTGTAGCGCCGATGTTATTCCATACACAGAACACCAGAATTTTGCAAATATTATTCCGATTTTAGTTTCAATGAGGGAAAAATGTCTGAAGTGGCGTGTCCAGCAATAATTACTACTTCTGTTTCGGATGAAAATAAAACACATAAATCGAATCTGAGAGTAAGAAATTTATTTGATTTTTTCAAAAGTCCAGTACTTCGCAGCCCACGTTTTTTTAATGGGGTTCTTATACATTTCAAAGCCAAATTTGATTTTGAATGGCAGCTTTACTATTGGTTATTACACCACTCCTTACACACTGAGATCATCTCGCTCGCTTACTTTATAGCCCTGAAAAAACTCTTGTGTCTTATCTTGGAGTCGTGGAAGTGATCTCTTCAGCCCCGAGGCCCTAATCGCCCAATCGGAAGGTACCTAGATGCAGTTTCTATTGAATCGACCAATCGGAATGTAGCTTGATGCAGTTCATCTTGAAAAATATATTAATATTCGTGCCAAGGCGACAATTACTTTCTCCAGTTCTTACCTAGCTAAAAATTATTGGACAATACACTATTTGTGATTATAGAGGAGTCCTTGAAAATAAATTTCTCCCAAAATAAATTAAGGCTATTTTATAAATACCCTAAAACCACCATTATTCGCCCTTCCTTGCCATCTTGACTGGGTCTGAAAACAAATACCAAGTTCGAAATATTCTACTCAGGGAGAGTGAATCCTATCAATTTTGATAATTAAATCCTATACATAGGTAAATATTATGTCAAGATGAATAAACAGGAAATTATTTGAACCCCCAAAGATGGGGATCTCCTTAGTTAACTACACTTTTTATCATTCCCAGTGGCTAATAATGACACGTAATACTTGAAACGGCGTCAAAGTGGTCCAACCCGTCAAAATCTCATTGCGATTTATCGCTGTTGAAAGGGAGTGTCGGATTACCAAGACCAGTGGGGTGCAGTATGGGTTGTTTTCAAGATGTGATTTCTCCATCATGTTAATGTTGGTGTAATTCCTCATCCCTAGAGAAAATACCGTTAATAGTCTTTGTGTTAAACGCAGATCTACTTAAAAATGGAATTAAATTTGAAATTAATTGTACTCTAATAAAATTCTTACTTAAAAAATAATAATTGTAATTCATTTATGAGATTCAGGGATCATTCGTGAAGGTTAACCAGTACTTTAATGGGAGCTGGGAAATAAGACAGTTGATATGACCAGCTGAATAATGTGATTGAGAGAGCTTATGTGGTTAATAACTAGTAGTGGCGCTACTTTGTACTGTTTGATTGATTAGCCAGCGTTCGAAGGACCTTGTAGATTATGCGGTGCCCGAACGATTCCTCTCCTTCGCTTCTAGTCCAGAGCCTGCCTGCCCTCTCCAGTTCTTGGCTGGCTACCTTAATACCACCACCAGATCCTCTTCTATACAATCTCTTCATTTGAGATAAGGTTTTCCCAAGTGGAGTGTATTTTGTGGAACACGCTTCACAGCTGCTCTTGCGGATATTCTTGGTTCATTGTAACCTTCTAATTTTTAAAATATTTTTATTTTATTTCCTTCTATCCTGCTGTAAACTTCTTTGTAGGGCCTCTGTATCCACACACCTCCTTCACTTACTGATTCTAGAACTCTCCTAATAATTTTTCTTTCAAATATATCCACGTGCTTGAAGTCAGATTTTATCGTTGTCCATGCTTCTGATATATACAAAATTATTATTATTAATAATTCAAATTGTTCAACTTCTAGAAATGAAGAAAAATATCAATATGCAAATAAAAATAGAACACAAATTTACATCAGTTCTAGGTACAATAAATATATACAGAGGTGCTTATGACAACATTGGTTTGATAAATTTACAAAATGTATTGTGTTAGTCCACAATAATAAATCAATAGTAAGATTTATATCGAGCTTGGAAAGCATTTATACATAAGTCTCATTTGTTTACGCTTGAAGATAAACAAGCATATTATATTTATACTGAATTTAAACAGTCGCTTATGATACAACTTAAAGATAGATTACCTATGGAAAATCCTAATCGTTTTCTAGGATTAAAGGGTGATCTCCTCCTTTAAAATACAACTTTTACATCATTTCTTGTTTGATAATTTCGATTTTCTCGCAGCCACCAATGAGATAAAGTATCCCCCCCCCCCCCCACAAACACACACACACCACCACTTATTACAGCCCGTACAGACTCTACGAATTTAAGCTACTCTATTGGGGTAGGGATAGTAAAGCCAGAAAATACAGGAAATAGCCGCACTTGCCTGAAAGGAGAGAGGGAAGCCTCTTAGGAATAAACACCTTGTATACAATCAGCCAGCATTTTAACCTATATATCCTCGTTATCAGCAAACTAGTCTAGAAATACTGACACTTAGTCCACGAACCCACCGATACCAGTTGCTGAAATGCCTGTGTTATTTAATGAGTCTGTGAGAAATCCGATGGAAGGAATTAAGCCTCGTTTCACTACAGTCACTAACAAAACATTGTTGACATTTATTCTAGCCAGGTAACCCGCCTCGGTGGCGTAGTTGGCTAACGCGCTAGTCGTGTTGAGCTCGACCGCCGAGGACGGGGAGATCGAGGTTCGAATCTCGGTCGGGTGAACTGGGGGTAGTTCTTCCTAAATTGTTTTCCACTCCCCCTCCACGCAAATGCGGGTTCACTTCCTCCAAATTCAACCCCCCAATTTCTAATCGATTAGCGTAATTAGTACTTAAGCGTATAACCCGAACGGTTAGTAAGACGCGGTGCTAAATATTATTATTCTAGCCAGGAATTAATCAGTACAATATAGCTATGTCATAAATGTTAATTCAATCTCCGTGGCTAGGTATTTAGAGTGATCAAACACAATCCTAGAGGATCCTAGATTGATAGTTGAAGATCTGTTAAATATATTTTTTATTTGTAGTGAGGTTTGTAAATCTCGCTAGTTGAGTGTAGTGCTGGGCATACTGTTTCATAGGAAGCTAGTTTGTAGGCTGTGTACTCATATAATCAATCGGTTTTGATGGTTTAAGGCGTCACCCTCGTGTTATACTGGCCTGCTAATGAAGCGAAGATCGGGTTTCGAATCCTGTTTGGGTCTGTTGAGGGTGGTTTTTCCTAGATGGTTTCCCACTTCTCCCACGCAAATGCAGGTAAATAACCTCTAAAATGCTTCTTTCTTCATCCTTACCTCATTAGAGTTATTATCATAAATGCGTGGATATAAACTTATAGGTTAGTTTTTAATTTTTAGTTCTTTAGCACCACATTTTACTACCCATTCGGGTTATACGCCTATGTAATAGTTACGCTAATGTGTTAGGGATTTGAGAGGTTGAATTTATTGGAAGTGCAGCCTAATTTGCGTAGAGGGAGATTGTAAAACTAGTTAGGAAAAACCACACTTAGTACACTCGAATGGGAATGAACCACGATCTCCCCGCTATCGGCAGTCTAGTCTATTGCGAGATTGTCACCTTAGACCGTGAGGCCACTTAAGCGGTTAGCAGGTAGAAAGACGTTCCGATAAAATAATTGGTTTAGATTAGAAAAAAAAGTAAAATACTTTAATAAAATATATAATTTAATCGTAGAATAGCTTACATATTTTCTATTATTCGGTTCCTGTGACTGGTCAATTAACGTGATCGCGCTTTACTTTTACTCGAGGAAGCCAGGTTTTATCCATGTCCTAGTGAACATGTGCATCTTTCTATGTGAATGTTGATGCATTTCTCTTAAGCTACCCCCTCAATCTATTTATCAAAATAAGTCACCGACTATCATCACTGGAACTTACAGTAAACCATTTTCAAGGAATATAAAAAACTCAAAAATCAATTTTGGATTAATTCTCCAAATAGTATCTTTTAAATAGTTATCATGGTTAGTCCAAACATTTGGCTTTGTCGGTATCATGTCTGCCTATTGTTCCAGAAGTATCAGGTTTGATTCCCGGCATGGCCGAAAAGTTTATCATTGGTGAAATGTCGCTTTCCAAGTTCACAGTGATAAATTGACGTTCGGAGGCTGGATGTTGTGTCTGTTATAGATTTAATTCAGTTTATAGGTCGTGTGCGAATAAAATCGGTCAGTTCAGAAAGTGCACGTTAAATACCTCGAATAAAGAAAATGATGTTTACCTTATTAAAAATGATATTTCAACAAGAGGAAATTGTGACACCACTAATACCTACAGTCCAGTGATATATACCCTTTAAGTTGATTAAATGAATATACAATTAAATAATAAATCCAACAAAGTTTGGGTTTAAAAAGAAGTATTTACTAAAAAAAAATATTTTCTACAAATCCAACCACCATATTTATTAGTTTTTGAATTTACTGCTTTATAAGATATTTAGTATCAATCACAAACGATATATTTTGTGTCATTAATATTATCTAATGCACCAATGTTATATTAAATAATATAGTATTTAAAGTGTATAACAATCAATACATATTTAATTTGCCCAACATCTTAGCTCATTAAGTCTGTCTACTGAAAGAGGAGTCCTATTCTATTCTCAGCATGGCTGGAAAATATCTTATAGGTGACATTATAGCCTTTGTTTTCACAGAGATAAATTAATGGCCGGAAGATTGGGTGTTCTTTCTATCCTACATTTTTAACCGTGTGTTTTAAGTCGTGCGAAGATATAATAACTCTGTTGGAAAGGTTCGAGTTGTTATTTATCACATGTTTCTACCTGTTAAGATTATACGTAGACATGATAATTACTTTTATGGGGTAGGTATTAGAAAGAAAGAATTTTAGAAGTGAGCTACCTGCATTTGCGTGGAATGAAAGTGGGAAACATTTAAGCAAAATCATCCTCAATAGACCCGACCGGGGTTTGAGCCCCGATCTCCTTGTCATCAGCAGGCCAGTATAGCACGAGAGTGACACCTTAGATCATTCTGACACTGAAGCGAGTAAGGTTAAAGTATGGTGCCTCAGAAAAATAAACTTTTTTTGAACAGTAGATTATGATAGACAGTTATAGGCTTTAGGATCTAAAAATTAGCGTTTTATAGAGAATTATATGTCATGTTTTAAATATAGATATTCCATATATTAAATTATGGAATAATGGAGAGTAAAATTCAAGTGCCATAATATTATGGCAATCAAATGTAAATTTAGTAAATTTCCGGATGATATATTTTTCTGTACTTATTTTAGATACAAAATATATACATTTATATAAAATATGTTTGTTATTAGTTTTTCGTAGTGATTGTTTATAATTCCGATTCTATCCCTTATAAAAACTTTGCACTTAGCTTTAAAAACAAACTTTAGAAAATCTAATAAAATTATGGATGCGCCTATCATTTGCACTCTCTCGATTGAACTAATACAGAAAGAAACAAATGTTTCCATTACGTTTTATTATAAAGTTTATTTTGGTTTTTGTTTTCTTTCCATTTCTTTTTACACATAAAAACCTCTTTTATTTTCACTTTATTTAGCTGCTCAAAGTTTTTAATTAGAAAGATAACTTAAATATTTTCCTTTTAATTTTTGGTCTACTTGTGGTAAGTTTTTTTTAATATGAAGTGAAAAAGTACAAACTTTTGTTATGTGTGTTTTTTTGTTAAAATTGTGTTTTACTTAATGAACAATAAACAGGTAACTTAAAATTTTGAAACGTACTCTTTGTGTTCATATGTTTAGTATTTTTTTAAATAAAAAAAAAGTGTTATGTTTAAAGCTGTGGAAGTTTAGAATGAATATAAATATTGTATTTGAAAATTGGTGTAGATATTCAAATTAAATAAATATCACTTATTTTATATATTGAGTTTAAATGTAATTTGATTAGTCCAACACCTTAGTTTAGTTAGTAGCGAGTATATTAATAATCTAGGGTTATTGGGTTAAATTCCCATCAGGGCTGAAACATGTATCATTATTGATATTTGTACTTCCCCTTTAATAGTGATTAATTAAAGGACTGGGATTTAAGTGCTCTCTTTGTTCTAGAATTAAGGTAGTCTGCAAGTCGTGCGCTAAAATTTATTTCTGTTCAGAAAGCGCAAGTAAATATTAAAAATAAAGATAACAATCTTGACGTGGAATAGAACATTCTTCCCTGGCTGGGAAAGTGTGTTAATAATAACTTCGGATAAGTTTTACAATTTAATTATCCTTTTTAGAAAATTTTAATAACTATTTTTAATTATTTTGTTAATAATAATTATTTATGGAGTTTAATTTCCCTACCATCTCCAAATCTTTATAAGCACTTTAACCAATTGTAATAAGACGATTTGAATGTATTTCGAAACTGGTTAATATTAATAATAAAAATACTAATACATGAAACAGAGAGTATGTGTATGATAACAAGCCAAACTCGATTCTATTCTAGCTCAAAGATAAGCCTTTTTTAATGTACGTGTCTTTATTTTTAGATATTTGTATGTCATCTACAAATATTTACCATATTAGTCTTAAATTGTAAATTAAATAATTTAGTGCTTATTTTAAACATATTATTTTAATATATTAGGGAGAGTGGTTTTAGATTTTACTACAAATATCTTGGTATGAAATACATTTTGGCATACTAATTTATGAAGTATAATATATTATATACAGTATGTATTCTTTACTCTAATAAGTTATTTGTAATGTATAGAATTGAAGTTATAATGCGACTAGAAGTACGATTTATTGGTTTTATAAGATTTATTTTATCCTAGCCCTTAACCATTTTAATCTGAAGTAAAATAAAAAAAGCTTATTTTCTTAAATTCTGCAAACCCAGCCACTGATTAAGTTCAATAGAAGATATCTATTATTCCACCTAAAAATCACACCATAAATCCAATATATTAAGACAGAATAGAAATCGGTTTAAGACTTTTTTTTATATTCGACATTTTCTTTCCTTTGTTTGAGTTCCCTTTTTTAATCGAGGGAGATTTAAGAATTCAGGAAAAGACTTGAACTTTACCTTAACCCCTGGTTAGTCTTATTATTTAATTTCATCTCCCTTTTCTCTGCTTCTTATTGAACAAAAATTATAAAAAATAAAAAATAAATTAATCATTTGGAAAATGTCCCGTAGCTGAGTAACATTTTTCGGTATATTTTTTTCTCTCTTTTTGGTGAAGGTGTTGGTAAATCAACTCGTTAATGATTGGAACCAGTCCAAACGAAACTAATTGTTTCCAAGTTGGTGTTTATTAAGAATTAGTCAAATGGAATAAATGAAAGTTTAGGGAATCAAAATATATTAATAAAATTAGACCAAT
>CABFWB010000718.1:0-46887 GCA_902151455.1 Timema bartmani | reverse complement strand
TTTTTTTTTGCCAAAGTTTTCAAATGAGAAATTGTTTAGTCAGTTGTTGGATTCTACGTATGACGAACTATAGTAGGAAAACTTATTAACTTTAAGTAGTCTTATTTTCTATTTATGAACTATATAATTGATCCTATAAGTGTTAAAATTCACAGCTAAGTTAGTGATTTACTATTCTAGTAAATACATTATTGTTCAATAAACTACAATTTTAAGATACTATCTCATAATTTCCTAATATGATCACTAACAACTTATCGTTAATAATTACAAGAAGTATATTTACAAACTCTCATAATTTATAGCTATGAAATTAACTATAGAGATATACAAAGTTTAAATGTGTAAGAAACTAAACATCCAAACTCAATGGGTCGCCACTAAGCGCACAATCTACTTGAAGCAATACATTATCACACTGCAGTAGTTCATGTAGGTATGGTAGTTCTGTAACTTCAACACTACTAAAATAATCTTAACTATTTTAAAATTTTCTCTTGTGACCCTATTATAAGATTATTTTAATTTTTTGAGGAAGGCTGGATCTACTACGTCTTTAAATATTTAGTTTGATATATAAAATTCTATATTTCAAGTAAAATTTACCCCCTTAACCCGCTTCAGTGGCCGAATGGTCTAAGGTGTCATTCTGGTGTTAGACTGGCCCGCTGATGACAGGGAGATTGTAGCTCGAATCTCGGTCGGATCTACTAAGGATGATTTTTCCCAAATAGTTTCCCACTCTCCTTCCACGCAAACACGTGTATATTAATTCTAAAATGCTTCCTTCCACATCCCTACCCCATTAGAGTAGTTATTATATATGTGTATAGCCTGAACAAGTAGTAAGACGTGGTGGTAAAACAATTTTTTTATATGTAATACGATACCTTTTAATTGTAAAATTTAAAACGTGTCAAATTAAGTTTCAAATAATGCGTGATTTCTGGACGTCTTCAACATGTTTCAGAACTCCGGTAGGGGCCGCCTACCACAGCATTTCTTGATAAGTGGTTTGTTATTTCAAATTATGGCCTATGTAAAATTAGAGTGGAAATTATATCCACATCTATATGACTGCAAGCATTACAGATTAATTTTAACCATTTCTTCAACAAATTATGAAAAGGTGGGTGAATCTAACTCATTTTCATCGACGTTTTACCTTAAATGTTGTAATTTTGAGATTAAGGTAAATGAGTTGAAACATACATTTAGCCACCCTAAAAAATATCATATTATTAATGGGCGGAAACAATAGACGTTTCTAAGATAACTGAGAATTTTTTAGTGGATTTGAATGTTTGGAATTGCTATGCTCATAAGAAATGCCACAATGTAAGGATATTTTCCTTCAAGTGGACGACACCCATAATAATTTTCCAATAGAAGTTAAGATGTGAAAAATTATGTTTTAATATATTGTTTGTTGCCGGTATACTTGATTGATTTTTGACGTCAGTATCTAGTAGAAGAGTAATGATGATCATCTTGAAATTGTGAATAATTTGATGCGTCTTACCAGAGACCTTCATTTTACTGTGACTCGTCACGTTGAGTTCTCTTCATTCATTATTCATTTGGAACATTAGTTCTTTTCTGTGCTCTCTTGATGGACGCAATTCACTTCTTCAAAACTCAAAATAGTTATTTGTAAGGAATAAAAATTATTAGGGAAGGGGGTGGATACCATGCTACCAAAATGACATATTTTTATAGTTTTGTTATTTATTTCAACGAATTGTGTTGTTTCAGATTGATGATAATAATTGCGAGGGGAAGTTAGAAATTTGGTAAATTGTATATTGTTTATTTATCGTAAATAATTATTATGACGTCAAATAGTACTTCAGACTGTGTAACAGATTAGACTTATATGAGTGAGAGTTCCTTTTACATAGACACTTACAACCCATCTTGGATTTATGTATTTTAATTACTTTTATGTGGTAGAAATTAATGAAGTAGAATATTTATAGAAAATATAGCTTCATTTATGTGTAGGCAAAGTGGGTACCATTTAGGGGAAAACGATCCTAGTACTAATGGCTGGGGCTTGAACTATGACCTCTCTATCACCAGCAAACCAAACTAGACTATATTGACGTTTAGTCCACGTGCTATAAGTTTCAGTTAAAATAAGTGATCAGCTTGCAAAGGGACTCAAAACTGGAAGGTTTGCACCTTTATTTGAAAATTGCTTTAAAGTTGAAGGAAGGGTCAATTTAGAAAACATCAATTGAAAATACAAATACAGTCAGAAATCTTCTGATTGAATATCAGGGCTGACATATTATTAATTAGTAGATTTATATTATTTTAGGCAATACCAAGGATTTAGACAGAGCGTAGGGAATATCTTTAATATCCACATGGATAGAAGATGATGGCAATATTTATTTTTAGCCCTCCCACCAGTAAAACAAGTCGGGATTTGAACTTATTTTATACTTTTTGGGTTAGAACTGAGCATGTCGAGTAAGTGTTTGCTGAGACGAAACTCTGTTCTTAAAACTGTTTATTGGGTTTATTTTGTATAGCGCCTATCGTAAACACTATTGTATCTATGACTATTCCAGGTATAGTATTAATTGTTAATGAATTAGTGAAGATGGTATTGATGATAAATATAGAAAACTTTTAATTTGTAATTTAAAGGAGTTTTTTATTTTTGCATAAATAGATAGTGATCAAAATTCAAAGAACATATCACCTCACCCTTTCTCTTACCACATTAATTACCACTTTAGAAAAATGATAGGGGGAGGTGTGAAACACGTTTAATTTCCATTTATAAAAAAGGTCATATTAGAAAGACGTGAAGAAAGAACTGTTAAGGTGGTTTTTTTAGTACATAAAATTTATTCTGTGCACGCATTATTGATAAAGGAGAAAGAGTTGAAGAATGAAGTGTGGGAGTGGGCAGGGCTGTGTGTGGGGGATGTTTATTGGGGAAGAGTTGGAGCTAAGTCTCCCCATATTCTAACCACGTCCTGCTATCATCCAAGAATCGTGATGACAAAATCTACCTTTTGCTTGCGAAAAGAGACACTACCGGCCAAATTAAAATGAAATTTTTATAGCGTATTTAGTATAATAGTTTTTATTTCTGATAAAAACAACTAATATTAATGTATGTTTAAACCCAACTATAGCTATTACTTTCATTTTTACATTAGTAGTATTTAATCCTATATATTATTTCTGTTGTCAACATCCCTTTTTATCAACCAATGAATAAGGGATCAGTGGATAGGATTTTGTGTACCGACTTCTGACATTGCATACTCAGTTTAAGTTAAATCAGCCTGTCAAAGACAGGCTTAAAAACTAGTTTATTTTAAATTTAGATATATTTCAAATTAATGATGTAATTGATTCTTCTAAATTAGCAAACATTTAGTTGACTTACCATGTTAGAAAACCTAGATCAAATAATCTACATTTTTATATGTCATGCTAAACATTTAGTTAATGATAGGGATTTCATATACCAAATATAAAGCAAAGCCAAATTAATATTTTGTAAGAATGTCTATTGAGTTTGTATTGCTGGGAAATGTAGATATTTGGAAGTCATAAGAATAAATCAAGTATTTATTTCATAGCTGTGTATTATTCTTGAGATCGAGTAACACAAGCCCATTAGAATTAGGATATTTGTAAGGAAATTATATTGAAATTATAAAACATCAATTATAAATGTTCAAATATTAGTAAATATTTTCAAAGTTGTCATTTTGAGCAGTCGGTCCTAAACTTTTTATACCGAAAGAGCTCTTGCACCAAAAGAAAAATTACATGTTGGAATCTTCATATCAATGTTTTTCTAATATTGTGAACAATCAATAAAGACAGACAAGTTTTACAAGTATAAAACAAACGGAAAATATCACATGTTCTAGCTTCACTTTTTGGCAAATGTTCTCTTTAAGGGTTGAAAAAATTGGCAACTATAATTTCTGTCAATATTTTATAGTGAGGGAAAAAAGTTCAATAATATTATAAAATTTCTTCACGGAGCCTGAGATAAATATGGTGGAGTCCAAAGTCTCCATGGAGCTCAGTTTGAAAACCGTGAATCTAGTGAACTACCTGATAAATGTTTTTGTATAGAATCTGAATTTATTCTCAACCATCTAAAATAAGTTTCAAAAAAAATGTAACCAAAATTAATTTATTCCATTAAAAATAAAATGTGATTTTCCATTTATGTAAATAATAAAACTTATATAAGAAAAATAAAATAGTCACTAAAAATTCAAAATAGATAGAAAAGAATAATATACATTTTATGCAAATCAACAATTTGTTTATATCTGCCCATGGTATCTAATAATATAAAAATTCTAAACTAACTAGTAAAAATATATTTGTATCCTTAATTACATACTTTGTTGTATAAGCTAATATAGTTTTATGATAATGTCCATATCCTTTTAATGAAACGTTTAAATACATATTAAATCAATAAATACCAATCAATCAATGCACTAATATAATTTTAGGGGACGGCCAAGTTGATTTAACACATATGTGGTTTAACTTGCTCCATATATGATGATATCCGGGATCACTTGCTACTATCTACCCAAGTATACTTGTTTTTACTAAATTCTATTTTTAGATTATTTTTCTTTTTAATATCACCATAGCTTGTAAAAGTTTTATTAAATCTTTTTTAATAGTTATTAATGATCATGTGTACATACATACACACGCCTTTATCCATTAAAATAGGACTTAAAACATATACAAACGTATTTGGGGGGGAGTAGCTTAACCACTGATTCGTTTAGTAAATCTACGGAATTAGGAACAGATATTTGACGTTATAAAATTAATTTATACACACATTCGTGACCAAACTTATGAGAGTACTGGGAATACATATATGTAGTTTACATATAATTGATTACTTATCTCCATTAACTTAGTGGCTTATTAACTTTATTGTACCTATAAATATGAGCTAAATAATTAATATTTATACAAGTTATAATAGTGAGGGTCGGAGCTCCCATTAAAGCATTTTTCAATCGGCATAGAAATATTAGAAAATATGAAGAATATCCCAGGATATTATTCTAAGGAACCATTTGAGTGTTGAATTATATCAAAACACGAAACAATTAGTTTTGAATAAATCTCCGAAAGGTTTAGTCACCATTCGAATCGCACTTCAACATAATTTTTTATTTAAATTAAGCTACAGTCAATTTCTTATGTTTTATTTTGAAAATTTAATTTTCATCACTCCAGAAAATACCTTGACTTTCCATAGGTATAATTTTAGAATATTTAAATGTACACACTTAATACATATTTTAAGTTATAAATAATAGTGACTAAACTTTTTATTTTATAAACGATGGTATGGATTTCAACAAGAAGTGTTAAGATGAATGTTATCAATATATTAAGTATCAGATTTAAAATTTAAAAATTTAAATTTAAAAAAACAACAAACAAAGAAATATTTAAAAAATTTTAAGTATATTAATAATCCTAAAAAATACCTTGATTAAAACTTAATATTAGGTATTTTCAAGTCCTGTTATACTATTTGTATCAATATTTATTAATGTTTATTAAATTAAAGAAATAAATAGGTAATTTCAAAATTTAAGAAACCAGTGGATTAGGTTTTATCTACTAGAGTAACGATAGCTACGTTCTAAGTAATGTCTTTGAGTGTACTAAGATTGGTCAACCAATATTGGAATATTATTTAGCAGAATATTGTAACTAGGCCTGAAACTCTCAAAATCGGAATAGAACAATAAATACTCTTTTTCAATAAGACTATTATTTTAATATCACAGTTGCTTAATAGTATTTAATGCATATAACCTGAACAGGTAGTAAAACGCGGTGCTAAATAAATACTATTCAATAGTTGAGTTTTTCTATGAAATGATAACTGGGTTTAGGTCATATTAGGTTCAATTAGTTTATTTTGGGCAAGGTGACTTTCTCTTGAAACAAAGTTATAGTAGGTATACTTATGTAACTTGTTCAAAATATGTTGTAATTTATTTTAAAATATTGTCCAACCCTGTACACACATGTAATAAATTTTACTCTGATTTGAACTTTATTTGAGTGTAAACACTTTATTGTATCATGTTAAATTTGATTAGTGCTACATAAATTGTTAGAGCACCGATTCTTACTAACCGTTTGGGCTCTAGGCCTATATAGGCCTAATATAGATACTATTAATTATTGAATTTTTAAATGTAAATCATTACATATGGCATACAAAATATTTATTATAATATAAATGATACCTTACAATGACACATTTATTAAAAATTTTTGAAATTCATCTTACGGCAGCTTTTGGCTTATTTTTCAAATAGTTTTCAATTCACAAACAAGTTTATCCCAACTTATGTATTCAAACATCCCTGACCAAAATTCTTGTATAGTGGGTATCATTGAGCTCTATATTTCAAGTTTGTTTGAGAGCCACAGATAATTTTTTTTTTTATTATTTCTTTACGCAATCGTTTGATTTTAAAGTGTGAAACCTTTAGTAAGATGAGTAATATAATTACAATGAATCATAGCTATATGATGTATCACTAAATATAGTAAAACCAGTGTTTAAAAAAAGTATGCATTCATGACTGGAGAACGAATATAACCTTTCAATAAAATTGTTTTCTTAGTCTATATATTTTGATCAAAATTTGTTAAAATATTTTTATTTTACCTTTCAATGGATGTATTTTTTGTGATTTTTTTTGTGTGTTAAGCTGGTAAATGTTTGAAAAGAATTATATTTCAATTACATTATATTTGGGTCTTATACTAGCTTGTTGACCACATAAACGTATAATAATTTTTGCAGAGATAAATTTGTGTTTACTAAATTTGTTTTTATTCAATAGAAGAAAATTTTTGTTACTTTTTTAACCAGACCTCTCTGGAACTGTGCTTTATAATATTATAGTTAGATTCTTATATTTCTTGACATATACATATGGGTTTAAACAATGCAGATTTGAATTCAATGATTCATGTTAATTTATGGTAGCTAACTCAACATATACATTTTTCAAATATCTTTAACTCTTACCCAGCTATTTTGAATCAATTCATAGTTTAACTTAGGATATTTTCATATTTATAAATAAAATGTCAGAGTTTATCTGAAATTTATTCATATGTAACTTTTGAACATCCTTGAACATATTTATCACATAGTTGAAAATATTCCATTCCGGTTTTAATCACTAATTTTATATGTGACTCCTAACAAATTAATTCATTTCAAATAAAGAAAAGTTATATTAATGGTTGTAAGTTGCATTATTGTGATCTAAACCTTATCAATCCTAACTTTTAAAATATGCGATGTACAAGAATTGTTTATAAATTATATAAAAATAAATAAATAGAGGCTTTGGTTGATCCACGTGTAAATACATAATAGTTTTGAAGTTCATCAATTAAGTCTGATGTCTTTAAACAAACACATAAATGATATTTTTTCTATTACACTCAATATGATTTAAAATACCAAAAATTTTTAAAAATATATTAAAATATATTAAAACACTATTGTCTTAAGAATGGATGATAGAAATAAATTTAAATAAAAACACTTTTGTGAAGTTAATCAGATCCATAGGTAAAATAATTTAGCTGTCTTAACATAACTCAAAATGGTTCAATTAAATAATGTAGCGTTTTTCAACCAGTGTGCCGCGAAGGGTTGTTAGGTGTACCACGGGAGTTTGGGGAAAATTAAAAAAGAACCTGAACAAATTATAGAAAACAAATCTTTGGTAATCCATTGTCAACATTATTTCAAATATAACAAAATTAATAGAATTTCAACAACTGAACTTTTAAACATAGTCGTAATTCTGGTTTTTAAATTATATAATAGTACTATGGGTGTCCCTTGAAAACTTTAGCGGCTTTTTTTAGTGGGCCGTGGGTTGAAAAACGTTTATAGTTGATAAAATAATGTATGTTCTGCTACTTTCATTTTTATATGTTTTATTACAATTTTTTTTATAGTTTACCCATTTTATAATTTTGTATATTCTGATTTTAACCCTCGTAAAATTTTACCAATGTACTATGTACAATGTAATAATGTTAAATATAATACATATTAATATCGAAACAATATTTGAAATTTGTAAATAAAGTAAAAAGACGGAGGATTTAATGGTATAATCTTCTTTAACTTTTTCAGCAAAGTATATTTTTATTATCGATTTTTAAGCTGGTATTGATAGCTTTAGGGGAAAGAGCAGGTCACCCCTTTAATACCCCTTTTTTACATAACGCTGTTTCCTTTATTAGGAGTGGCATTCCTTTTATATCAAATGTTAAGGGTTGTATAAAAAATATAGCAAAGTTAAAAAAAAGAATAAAGTAGGAAGAAGAGAGTTTTTAATTTAAAAGATTCGTCCATTCGCTTGGAAAATTTCTGACCCCCTAAATAGAGGATGTATGAAACTGGCCAAAGGGGATGGATCATAATGAAAAACACCCATACGGCACAACAGGGTTAAAGTGGCGATTTCTCGCCCTCATCATTTAGCTACAGCCATCAAGATTATTTCTGGAGATGAAATTTTAACATCAGACCATCTCAGGGATTTCTGTCAAGATTAGTTTTAGATGTAGTATTAAGAAAAACGAAAACATTTATTTTTTTGTACTTGTTTTTAACTTACTCAAGCTTATTTTGTCATTGAAAAGATATTCATATATTGAATAATTTTCGTTCATAAATCTAAAATAATTGATACGAAACACTAGTCATAATTTATAAATCACAGAGTTAATATATATTGTGTGTGGTGATAGTTCTATTTTTCCAAATATTTTGTTGATATAATTATGTATTTTCCATAAAATACTACTGTGTATTTATGTTCATAATTTATGTATTTCATCAACTGTGCTTTTATCAATCAATAAATTTAAAAATCATAGATAAATCTAAATATTGTTTTGAATAAATTAAAGCTTTATATACTGACTTTGTTGTTGTGTTTTGAGATTCCTAAGTCTCTTATTTAATAAGTAGATGATGTACAGCCAAATGACAAATTGTTTGGTGATGACCAAATAATTTTCTAGTTGGCTGTACATCGTCCATTTATTAAATAAGATAATAATAATATTTAGCACCGCGTCTTACTACCCGTTCGGGTTATACGCTATTAAATAAGAGACTTACTTTAATTTTATTTATGTGACTTAATTAATAATATAGTGTCTTTATCTCAAAATTTTGTAATATTTTGGAAGTAGAATAACTTTATAACTTAATATTAGAAACTTCAATAATTTCGCTCTTAATCTACAATATTTCCAATTACAGGATGTTTTCAAAAATCTATTTAACTACTATTAATCTTAAATGTATTAAGTACATTTTTTCTAAAGTAGAAAAAAAATCGCTGTATAAATCTATAATGTATAAAATAAATATAGCCTACATGCTTAATATATTTGTATTTCTATTTGGATTGTTCCAAAGACTGAAGGGTGACTTTTATCTGTCTTTTTTTTTTTTTAAAGCTAGCAATAAAAGCGAGGGGAGTTTTACTAGAACGGTCAAGAGAATGGAATGCGTGGGCTTAGTGTAGGGTTTGAATTAGTCATCGTAAAAGACAAGCAAAAACTTGTTCAAGTCTAAAATATTAATCATTTTGGCAGCACAAACTAATATGTGTTAAATGTTCATCTTGAAAAACAAGTTTTTTTTCAATACTGTAATGTGACATAAAAGAACATCAATTATTGTTTTATGTGAGAAATTTAAAACTAATAAATATTATTGTTAAATGTATCTGAACGTCTATTTCTTTATTGGAAAAGGGAGTTTTAAAATAGATTATATTAAATTTAGCATAAAATTTCAAAATAAATAAACTATTTATAATTAATCTTAGCTTTATTTAAATAAAGTGATAATGTTTAACTACGTATTAATAGCTTAGCCTTAGAGGCATATTAAGAATACGTTCTTGAAATAGCCTACCTTTAAATCAAGAAGTAAAATATTCTAAGATATTAAACCTTGAATACCTGACAACGTATTAGTTGGAAATCACAGACAAATCATTCGAAATATAGCTATGTAGAGTAGCTATCTATTGATCACCAAGCAGTGCTTTAATGCTTTGACGATTAGTTTTTACCTTTTCTATCACTGTTTGTAGAGGGGACCAGCGGAAGGGAGGTTGTTGGTTTTTTATATATCTATAGATTCCACACAAAAATCTATCTCCCTAAAAGAGTTTTTATAAATTATACGAATAAATTATGATATTATCGGATCAATCATAGGAAATAAGAATTTAGTAATTGAGAAATTTAGCGAATTGTTTTTAACATCTTATATAATCTAAAAATATATTTGATTCTATGGACCCTTTTTTGTTGATATCAAATAGTTTCCACTTTAGATATTTAAAATGAAACTAATGAAAAAATAATCATATAAGCATATATATTCACTTTATATTGTTTTGTATCCTATGCATAGGAGTGGAATGAAAATAAAAAAATAATTTAAAATATTGGTTTTTTGGGATATAATTTTAACGTTGAGTTCTACTCATTCTCTTCATATTGTTTGTTAGAGAAAGTAAATGTTAGATAAATCTAATATTTTTTATTTTAAAATCCAGATTAACGTTAGTTCAAATATTTATAGCTATCGTATTGAAGAACTATATTTTTTAGATGCATGTCATTACATTATTTTTATTATTAATCAACACTATTAATTATTCAAAATTTGATAAGTTGTTTAAGAAGACGTATGCGTTAGTAGAAAATACTGGATAAAATGAGGCACGTGATACATCCAACACAATGTACACACACACAAAACAGGTGACTGAGAACGTTATGATACTTTTAAAAAGCACAGACCTACTAAGTTTCAAATTCGGATTCCATTTGAATACTTAGAGCGGATACAAATGTCTTAAGTGTGGACTATATAAAACTGCCAAGAGTTGAGGCATATTTAAGTAGGCGATAAATACAATAATAACCCCAATTCTCTCATAAATAAATGGTACGGTGCACCACAAAGACTTTTTCTATATTTTATCTTAAAATAGATAGATTTATTAAAAACTCGTAGGATTTTTAAAAATAAATAATATTAATTTTTGCAGAAACATGATAGAATAATAAAAAGGGCATCACATTCTACCAAATAGCATAAACGAAATAATATACACTTTACCATAAACATTGATAAAGAGGAACATCTCTGTCAACCTAATAGCATAAAAATAACTTTTCATTTCAAAGATCTCCATAAAAAATTATATGTATTAGCTTATAGCTTAGAAACTATTGGTTTTATAAAAATATATTACCAATAAAATATCCTTAATTTTGGTAGCACTACAACTTTACAGTCATAAGCTGTTTTATATCTCAAATAGTGGTGGAGATATGATCAAAATTGTAAATTTATGTTCAAGCAAAGTACTATCAAAATTGCGTTTAACCCGAACGGGTAGTAAGACGCGGTGCTAATAATAATAATAATAATTATCAAAATCATTTTATAATTAAATAAGAGTTTCCATTTTTTTTGTAATGTTAATCATTGCCTGGATATAGAATTTAATCAAAACCATTAGAGTTTATTTTGAGAAAATCGATTTATTATATTTTCGCCCACAAGTAAACTACCCTTAGTTTTAGGGTTGGTATCTAATTTCAAAAATCCCTCGAGGGAACCTTATGAAAACAATATATACCAAGTTTTAGCCCGATCAGTAAAAGGGTTTCGGCTCTAGGCCAAGATACATAGCTATCACTAATATAGATTGTACTGTTTGTTGACTTAATGATAGGAAATATCATGAACCGTACATATTGGTTCAAAAGTTGTTTTATTTTAATTTTAAATTCCATTAATAAAATCACTATAACTAAACTATAAATGGTAAAATATATTTATGATTAAAAAAATAGAGTTTTCACAACGATGGCATTTAACTAACAAATTATACATAAATCATTATAAATAAGTGAATTAAATGGACTAAAATTTTCTTGGTATGAACATTTTTAAAACGTATCTAGTTAATACTAATTCGTGGGATTATAAATATTTCAGTAATGTGTAATATATGAGGAAACTTGACAATGAATTAGCTAAACAGTGCTAAATATGTTTTAATAGATCCAAATTCATAATAATATTTATGTTGAGGAAATGAATTAGCTACAAGTATGTTATAATCCACACACACATATATCACAAATTTGATTTAGATCAGCCAAATTACTTTTAACCACTTAGCTTATACCGCTGAATGATGGAGAATATTTCCTAGTAGTCTCAAGGAAAACAATTTTTTTACCTTAAAATTGAGGCACACATCTTTGGGAGGGTGCACTTGCTGCTGAGTTGTTTGTAACTTTTATCCTATGTTTACACCTACCTGTGTGAAGTTAATTGTGTTAATAGATGTGGCTGAGTTACTTGAAACTGCGGTCGCAGTACGAGCACTACAATCACCTACCTGTGTGAAGGCGCGTGTGTTGCTGGACGTGGCTGAGCTGTTTGAACCTGCGGTCGCAGTACGAGCACTTGTACGGTTTTTCGCCTGTGTGGACTCGAATGTGTTGCACTAGTTGGTGGTTGGAGGAGAATGATTTGAGGCACTGCTGACATTGATGCGGCTTCACTTCGGTACGATGAGCAGCTTCTCTGGCATGCATCTGCATGGCCGACTTGTGCATGAAGATCTGTAGAACAGAGAAAAGCAGCCCACGACCATCATTCATTGTGTTTAAAACATGTGTTAATGTGCATCTCTTCGTGGGTTGAAACTTTGGGTACCTCCATGTAAAGCTATAGAAAGAATATGTACAGTACATGTTGCAAAATATTTCTACAGATATTATAATAAATTTTAAATAAATAAGCGATGGGCTCACTCTATTTTCTCAGATTTAAGCTAAATCAAAGGACCTCTTAAAAATAAATTTGGCTTAAATGAATGAAAGTTATAATCTAAATATTTTTAGGATGTTGGGTTGATGTTGTTGGCTACAATTTTTTTGGTGTGAAATATTAATGTTTTGTTACTTTTTTTTGGTATCGTTTTAACAATTAGTATATCTTCCTTATCTATGATTATGTTTGAGAATATCTATCATCAAATGTAATACAATTGTAACAATGTAAAATAGCAATTAAAAGTACTTTAATTACAAACTATCAATTAAATTTAAACGAATGGCTAATTAATTTTGGTCAATATTTCTTTTCACTAAAATAACTGACATTAACATGTTGATATTGTATGCAAAAATGATATTATAAGAGTTATTATTTATTAGTTTCATTTTACATGATTATATAGATGAAAAATTTACAATTCCTTCCAAATAAAAAATGAAAATGTGATTTAAAAATACTGACTAGTCAGAGAGAAAATTATTATCATTAAAGTTCTCCTAGTTTAATAATATAATTAATTAAATGTTAGTATAGTTTTATAAATTGTATTAGTTACTATTCATTTACCAATAATACTATTTATGAAATTCTACAAATAATTTCCTTGAATTACATTTTATGATATTTATATTACTAGCCCAAACTATCAAAATATAGAAATATTGATTAGTTATATTAACACACATTTAAATTCTAACTTAACCCTAACACACCTAGACTCAAAACTATATCCTGGTACCACAAAATGTTCTGCCATAGTAACAAGGTACCTTTATTTAAACCAAATATAAACATAATAAGGGTAGCCTTCAATCTGTTAATAGCAATATTTTTTCTCTTTTCTTTTCAAATGCCACTTAACAGATGACAATTATATTAAATTTAATACGGTAGAAAAAGTTTGTATTTATTTATCTTTCAAACAATTATATACAGTCGAATTTCTTTAGAAAAAAAAAGTCAGATCATTTGAAACAAAAATGTGGTATAGCCTGGAAGAACAAAAGTTTTCTTTATTTATCTGACAGTTGTGATAATTTACTTCTTGTATCAAAAGTGACATTTACTGAAGGAAATGCTTGACGCATGAATATATGAAATATTTAATAATAATAATTTTTAACTACCTCAAGTTTCTTCATATGGCTTACGATCAGTCTATAACATATTCTACAAGTAAAATGACAAAAATATTATTTTTAAAGTGTAAATGATTGCACAAAGTAATCATTTCTAGTGGGAAATCTAATTGAATATTCGAACAATATCATTGAGTTACTATGATAATAGTGCAGTAACACAGCAAGAATTTACTTATAAGAGGGCAAAACTAAAATAACACAAGTGAACACATTATGGCAAGGACTTGAGAACATTGAGTAATACAAACATTATCATATAAGATCACATATTAATTGCTAAAATCTTATACTTAGCTAAACAAATCTAATTAAATGATATGTTGTCAGGTTTAAAAAATATATATACATAGTATATTTAATTCGTACAATTTGTTTCGAAATCAAAACTAGATTAATTCAATAATATTTACTAATTAATATTATGGTAATATAGATACATATATTACATTATATATATTACGGTAGTATACTGTCATATTTGTAAAATTATTTAATTTATTGTACTCTATATTTATTTAAATATATAAGCATGTTTTAATAGAGGCTGTTTATAAATGCACTCCATGGTTTTAAAGAAAATTTTATTAATGAAACATACAAAATATCACTTCAATGAATCTATATCATGATAGGTCATATCTTTAAGTTTTTTAATGATTAGTACAATTCGATGTGTACCCCATTATACAGCACTTGATGCATTTAATATTGATTTTCAAAACCCCGGATTTATTTTCTAAACACCGTGTATAGTTCATATATGTTTAAAATCTTTAAGAGTCACTTTTATTGGAAATTACTGTTTTGTATATTGCATAATTGTAAATACCGATCAAATTTGATGTTTTGAATCCCCACAAAATTCTTATTCGGTATCATATCAAATGAGCTGATTAATATGCTGTTTTTCATTAAATCTCATGTATAAAATATTAAGTTACCCATTTACTTAAGATAAATACATATATGCTAATATTTTCTTAGTCCCCAATTTTTTTTCTAAAACACAAACACGTTTTATTTGTAATTAATTTACACATATTTGCAAATATTTGGATGTTGAGCTATGATTTTGTATCTATAAAATGGTTCACTAGAACTTTACTCGATGCTAAATGCGTTAGAATTACATTACATTAGATTAGTACTGGAATATAAAATTCCTGTGTGTTTGAAATATGTAATCATGGACAACTTTATCATTAGAATAAACTAATTAATGATCATAAAACTCTCAAAATACATTTTCAATAACGTATACTTGAATTTAAAAAAATAAATATAGTAAGTAAATTCCCTTATTCGAGACACAGCTCACAACGCCAGCCAGTTTAAATCACAACTTGAGAGTCTATGAAAAAAATGAGCAAAATATTTTAATTACTAATTTACACTAATTGTATCATATCACGGCTGATTAATTGGAATATTAGGAACATGATTACACTCAAACTAGAAATCCCATCACTGTGAGGGTATCTGTATTAATGACTTGACGACAGGTGAATCATGAATCAGTGACATTATTTTTAATTTTAGAATAGTTAATTTCTTAATTTAATTCCTTTATAAATATAATGCTATTTTTTTAAATAATAAAATAGTTTCACTAAAAATTTCACTGTTTTATAAAGAAAACTACGGAAAACGACGCAACGATGTTAATGTATAGTTTGTACTGAATTATCTGCGCCAACGGAATCTTAGCTCGAATCTTGGCTTAAAAATTCCTCTCCGTGGCAAATTATTTCTATATATAACAGTATTGTCTACAAACCAAACCTTTCTTAATATATCTCTCACAAATCTCTGTTTTTCTAACGATATGGGAGTGTTAGCGAATACGATTGAATTGACTGTATTTTATTATATTCAAAAACAATATTTGTAAACAAATGTGTACATTATTATGGTTTAAAAAGTCACTAAATACATGTGTGGGTACGGGGGCCTGAGATCGCTTTAGTTTCAACTGCTCTCACAACACATAAATATCATATATTAACTTGGCCAATTTCTGGAATTATCTTCATAACACTTTCTGTTTTGGTGCTCCACTACTCAACATTATAAATAATGAATTATCTTAACATCTTATGTTGTGATATTATCAAAAAAGACTTAATTTGTTTAAGGAACTCTAGTTAAAAGTATTTTTTGTTCATCTACCTTAATCTCAGAAGTGCAACATTTTGCGTTAAACAGTTGCAAATTCTAGATTTTCAAAATTTTTTTGAAAACCATTAAACATAAGACGGTTTTAATTCATTAGTGGCATATTGATACCATTCACCTTTATTTTGGTGCAATATTAAAAAACAAATATATAGATATATTTATACATATGAGTTAAATAATGACATGATATCAGAACGTCTACAGCGTGTTTTAATACTAATGTAAGCTGCCACCTTAATAATTAAGCTCAAAAAATGTATTCTTTTTTCAAGAAAATGCATGAAGAATTACTTTAACACATCTGAAAAAACTATCTACATGCTTTCGACCGGTATTTGAACTGTTTTCTCAAGTCCCAGGAATATGTACTGCACACCAGTAAGATACTAATTGGTCTACTATAAGGAGTAACTTCAAGGTGGCTTAACAGTGTATAAATCTCAAAATGTTAACCATCAAAATAACGGCAACGTATCCTTTATTTCTACTGAAATATGGGGCTATTGGGTCTATTTTCTTTATTACACTATACTATAGTCTGCACGATACTGTATTGGTGTATTATATTTTATTTATTTGGTGGTATATAAATTGCACTTACTGTACCAATTATATATTATTTTATTTTACACCCTTCCAGCCTAAACACATTTTAATCACGCTAAATGAGTAAAGAGAAAGGTTATATTATATCCACATTCATGTGTTACAAGAGTTGTAAACAATTGATGGAAACAAATAATTTGAGAATAACTGAATGGGATTTGAACACCCACCTACTCGTCACCGGATAACTGGACTAGAAGATCCTTACTTTAGTCAGTGTGCTCACCAAAGTGGTTAATTGATTATATCAGCAGAGGACTTACACACTAACTTAATTCTACATTAGACAAGTAATCTGGTACCTTGACCATCAATATATCATTGAAAAGGGCAAACCTCAATATCAAACTCATAACCCTTATCTCAAAAGGCAAACAATCTAACAATTGAGCTAAGGTGCCAGGCATAGTGTCATTGACCAAAGTAAACTTAGCAACTTTCAGGTTATATGAAGTGTATATACTTTATGAAGTTAACTCACATAACATACTTATAGTTATTTGATTTTGTCCAAGTTAGTTTTAACATGTTGTACCTGATATACAATATACTATTCTCCATGTGTTTTTATTATAAATTTTGATACGAAAGCAGTTACAACTAATATCAGAGTTTGTTTATACCTTAGCAATACTAAAAGAAAGAGTGCTGCCAGATTGATTTATTCCCAACTAAGATTTGAAAATGGATTTTGCGGACAAGAAAGGGTTGGAAAGTTGGGGATGAAGAAATGGTTAGGGGTGGCGTGACGCTAGAAGGAAGGGTGAGTCTGGTAAGGGTAGGGTTAGGGTGAGGGTGAAGTGGCTACAATCGGGGCCAAACAAACCCACCAGGGGTTGCTTCACCGCTTCATAACGAGGGTGGTATTGATATTTCACAGTTAAACGCTACAACTATAAGACAAAATTATAAACATTTCTTTACACTAGGTCAGTAGCGTGAGATGATAAAATATCAATTATGGGGATATCTCATATCACTTGTTCTACATTGAAATGCTGTGTTACAGAATTTGTAATTTTGAATATTTATTAAATAATACTTTAAAAAAAATATGGATTAAAATAAAATGTCTCGAGATTTAGAATTATATAGGCAAACATACATTTAATACAGTTTTTACTTAACGTTTATCTTAAGTATTTTCTTATTTAATTTATTTATTCATTTCAGTTTTTTATATTAAATTTTTAAACTACATATGATAAATAATTATTTGTACATCCTTAAAGAATTTCTTATCTAATTAATTAAGATCACCGAAATTAAACTATGTTCTAATTATTGCATACATGATTACAATGCATCTAGTATTGTCCAAAAGCTTTGAATTATTTCTTAGTCAATTAATCAATTTCCAAATAATTTATTCCAATCTATACTGTTTTTTTTTATTTTAGTTATCTATTTGAGGTATCTAACATGCGCTTTTTGAACCGACTATTTATATCAGTATACGAGAATTTATGTGAGCGAGAGCGAAAAGGCCAACCAATTTTTCTGGGAATGGTATTTTCACATACCTTCCATGGTTCATTAAGTGCCACACTTGACATGAGACCAATGGCTTTACTTCCACTCTGAAGGGACATGTGCTACGGAATTCTATCGCTTAATAGTTAAGGTAAGATAGTTTTTTCCTTGAAATAAATTTATCATCCACTTTCTCAACGTGATAATTAGGAGAAAAATCGTAAAAATTGAATGTATTTACTTTGTACTAAATCAGCTTGTAGCTTTTACGTTAAAAAAAATTATAAAAGTGCCGAAAACTGGTATTTTCACTTTTAAGGTGCGACATTTTTTTTCTTTAAAAAACAAAAAATAGCCCGTGATATCACCTATAAATAAAAAAAAAGCCCTGGTCAATTGAAATCGGTTTACAACTTTTTTCAATAAAAAATCAAAACCGCGAAAAATGGCCAGATTTTGACATTAAAAGGGTTGTAATTTTCGTAAGAACTTGTTGTTATGGGGCTTAAATTGTAGATCTTGTTGGTCCCTACCTATGATAAGAATATTGTGCAAAAATATTAATAATCCTTTTGCGTTAATCGCGAATATGTAAAAACAGGTGTTCCCAAAAAACTGCTTGGAAGTGACCAATAATGGTCATAGAGTAATTTTTAAAAGAGACATTTGTTTGCGAAGAGTTTTTCTACAACCCCCATATAATTAAATGTAAGCAGGGTCCGATTAAATACCTAAAAAACGCGTCTGAAAACCGGGGTGTTTGTTGCTTCGGGCGTGCAAGCGGAGAAGTGGCGACGTGGTGGTGCTTTTATGAATTTTTTTAACGTAAGAGCTACAAGCCGATTTAGTTCAAAGTAAATACATTCAATTTTTATGATTTTTATCCTAATTATCACGTTGAGAATGTTGATGGTAAATTTATTTTAAGAAATGAATGTTTTTCCGCTATCTTACCCAGACTATAAGAAAAATCCCTCGACCCCAGCTGGGTTTGAACTAACTAATATTGGGCTCCGATGCCAGTACTGGATCCCAAGACCCTTTTTGATTTAAGTGATACAGCTATCAAAAACCAACCTATTTTTATAAGTATAGCTGTGTGTGTTTCTGTTTAGATTTGAGTGCCTAATATATGAATTACTTGTAATTGCAGCTTAGTAAAGGTGAAGGCGAATGTCTTGGATTTACCAGTTAAATTGAATACCTTTTAATATCTAATAGAAAGAAAACTCTATCTCCAAGTTTTAATTGGTTTCAATATGTTAAATATATATTAAATTAAAACAGATTTGAACACTTTTTTTTTTATAATTTTAAATATTTATATTCAGTTTCGTAATAATTTGGAATATCCAGTAAATGTTTTAGGCTCAAGTTTATCAACTTACTGTACTTGAGATAAACTGACTAATGTGTTATATAGGTTTATAAGCTTAGTGTACTTGAGATAAACTGACTAATGTGTTATATAAGTTTATCAGCTTAGTGTACTTGAGATAAACTGACTAATGTGTTATATAAGTTTATCAGCTTAGTGTACTTGAGATAAACTGAATAATGTGTTATATATTACAGATATTTGAATGAATACCAAAAAATATTATACAGTCATCATAATGTATGCACATAAAAACATATAGATGTGTTTATCTCTTCGTTGACCTCTTTATACACATTTAATAGAATAAACTTTCAAATTAATTCACAAAGAAAACAAAATATTTAATTGTAGTTTTTGTTAATGTATAATTCTGGTTTTGTAGCTCACTTATCGAGAAGAGTGAGGCAATAAAACTATTCCATATGTATAAAAAAAGAAGAAAAAAGATAAGAGCTCTGGATGGATTAAAATTAAAATCTATTTTTTTCAAAGTAATACTTCTAATTATTCTCCCCTTTTCGTTCAATGTTGAAGAGTTTGGAGAAGTCACCTGATATTTTTATAGCAATTAAACTGAATATTCGAAAAAGCGAAGTCGACAATTCATTTCATCGCAATTTGAATATCCCAAGCCCTGAGAAAAATAATAAAGAGAAAGAAAGAGGGGAAAGTCAAGGAAAGCGAGATGAAAGTTATTTTCTCGCTCTTAAAACTCTTTCGTTCTTAGGAGCTTAGTGAATGGAAGTGAGAGAGAGACAATCATACTTGAGAAATAAAATGAAAAGACAGAAAAATACTCAAATTTTAAGGTGAAGAATATCAAAACTTGTGGAGCCAAACTTTTGAAGCACTTTGAAGAATAAGTTACTGTAAGATTTAATTGAAGTTGACAAAGGGTGAATTTTTACCCATAACAAGATGTAGTATAAAAAAAGATAATACACATTTTTCACTATAAATTAATCGCCTTTTAGGCATCAAATCCTCGTTACTCATGTGAATCTTTGGTCTAAGAAAACACTTGGAATCAAATCATCAATCACATCTTATAATTTGTTTTAGATATAATCTCTATAAAATAAGGTGAAAATAAATTTGAAATTAAAATAATTTTAAAAATAGCCACTAAATAAATTCTATACTTGAAATTTGTAAACAGTAAATGCTTAGTACAAAGTTTAATACTATACATATTCTGATTATATTTTAGTAAGCCTACTGAGTTAAGGTATTCTAACTGAATATTCTAAAGTGAAAATATTTTAACTCTGTTTTACTAAGGGACCTATAACGACATACACAAACATTGGGACGGGTCAAATAGCGGGTATATAGAGTAATTAGAACTAGATGAAGATTTAATACAATCATATATTCTCAGATAAACTTAAATCTTGCTAATTTTAACCCAATTTCCACTAGTTTATCAATAATATCATAATAACCACTATCCAAATCTTTATTACTTATAAATGGCTAAACGAGTAAAACTAACTAGCTGCAAAGTTTCCAGTGCTACTCCGGTGTAGTAGTGGTATTTTTTGCTTTGGTTTGAAGGTTGAAATTTCTCCTTGAAAAATAATATTAATAGAAAAATTATCGCTACTATATTCAACACCACATAGTGATATTGGATAACATTTTTAATCTTCAGCCTTGTAATATATTATAAAAGTAAAACAAAGTTCCGATTTGTGAACCCTCAGTTTTCTCTTAGTATGTATGCAAAGTATTAAGTATTCTACGTCTATTGGATTGTAGTTAGTTACCCGCACAGGTGGGCACGCAATCTAAGGCGTAAGGATCGCAATGTAAATATAAGTGTAAATAAACGCCCAAGGTGCACACCCGATAGTTTACCCAAGTATTTTAAACAAATTTAATTTTTAACTAGTCCTTCCTTTGATGAATACCCACACTGGTGGTCACGCAGTTCAAGACGTCAGCCTCAAAATATGTGTAATTGGCAAAACTAAGATCCCCTAATTACATAGGTTCACGGCAAGCTTGCGTTTTCTAAGTTTCTTGGTAATTATTTCCTCAAATTAGTGGTCATTATGACTAATACGTCAGGCTCACAATGGATTTAAATCAAACAAAAATACTTCTAAGTAATACTTTCAAAGTATTTTACAAACTACTTACTCTCGAAGTGCACACCCTGATGTTTAGTAAGCATACATGAAAAGTTTCCCATTTATATGTTTCTTAGTTTTGGAACCACTCCCACCGGTGGCCACGGGTTTAATACTTCAAGATATATAAAAGTAAAATAAAATATGCCAAAAGGGAATAAAAGCTAAGGTTTCTTTGAGGTCACAAGCAAGCCTACTTCGATTTTCAGCCTAGAGTAAACATAATACGCCCGAGAAGAACACTTTGAGATCTCCTAAGGGAAGCAAGTATATGCTAAATCTAAGTTATTTTTCCCTTGATTTTATAGTTAACTGAACTGATATTCAAGTGGTCTAGAAAATAATACTAGTAATATTCAGGAAATTAAAAACAAAGCTATATGTGTACACTCTCCAGCTTTATAAAATAACTATTCAGAATTTCGTATTTCTAGATCTCTTGGTTTTGAAGTTACCCGCACTGGTGGTTTATGGCATCAAGCTTGGAAAAAATACAGAAATTAACAAAGAACACTCCCGAAGTGTACAACTTGAGGTCACTCAAAGAACGTAGGCCTAAGCTAAGTTTCATTTATCCATGTGTATCAGTTTATAATCTATCCGAAATGGTGGTCAAGTTGTCCAAGATGTCAGTGTCGCAAAATTATTCAAATATATATTTAAAAAAAAACGCTTAATTTCACACTATTATGCTTCCTACGATATAAAAAAAAAGCAAAGTTTCAGATGTATAGGCTTCTGGATTTTGGAAATAACAGCAATGGTGGTCAAGTAATCTATGGCATTAGGTTCTGAATATAGGTAAAAAAAACTCCTGATGTGCACATCCTCAGGTATTCATAAAGTACATATGTAAAGTTTCTTAATCTTGAAGTTACGGCGTTCACACACAAATATATATTCTAACCTATTTATTTATATGGCAACTAGGGGAGGGTGCAGCGAATGCCGAAATTTATGAGTTTTTCCTTGCGTATTTTTCCAGGGTGATGTAAAAAAGGAATGTTTTTACAAATTAAATAAAGTAACATATATTTGATAGGGATTAAACAGTGAAACATACATTTATTACAACATGAAAGTAAATAACATACTTATCATAAAACATAAATTAAAAAATTAAGTGGTTGCATGGAAACTTGAAATTATGTTTATTGCGATTACTATTTGAAAAAATGAGCACATACTTATTTTTTTAGCACATCATCTTACTAACTGTTCAAGTTATACGTATATGAACTAATCACCCTAATGAGCTAGGGATGAGTAAGGTTGAGTTTAGAGGACGTGTACCCACATTTGCGTGGAGGATAAACCACCCTGAATACTCCCGACCAGGATTCGAGCCCCGATATCCCTGTCATCAGCAGTCTAGTCGAACACGAGAATGACGTGTTAGACTATGTGACCACTGAAGCTGGTTAAGCATGCCTACGTCATTGAAATGTCTATCAAAACATAATATTTAATGTTCATTGTATCAGTTTTGAATTTTTAAAAGTCTAAATATACAAATATATTTAATGTTCATTGTATAAGTTTTGAATTTACAATACCCTACATGTACAAACATATTTAAAGTTCTTTGAATTGATTTTGAATTTATAAAATAAACAATATATAAGACTAAATAAAATATATTCATGAAATTTTCTACCTATATCAACCATTTAAATGCTAATTAAGGTCAGTTTTGTTGATTTAAATTCATATTAACGAAAGCAACATTTCTAGATAAAAAAAATCCTACAATTTAGGAAATGAATTCCCTCAATCAAATCATATTGGTAAAAGGTGTGCTAGGGCTGGATATTATGATGGCCATTTTGTGACCAGAGGCAAATATGTAGATACGAGGGAAAATCAACAATGCAAAAAATATATCTTTTTACCCTACCATCATTGGTTTTTTAAGGTATACTAATTTATGCCGTAAATCTCTATTTGTTTCAATATACCATTTAAGTAAGAATGGAGTTATTATTCTTACAAAAGATTAATATTTTATTTACCTATAAACTATCTATATATTGTATAATTTTAGAAGAGAGTTTTCAGATTTCTTGATGTGTGCGCAGTGGCTCATCTGTTCGATCTGATTTGTGTGCTTTTCATGTTGATGTGAGCAAAGAATCACTATAAAAATGAGTCACTGCATTCACAACAGAAAATCTGGATATTTAATAGGAAAATCGTATCTTCATTGGACGATACTATTTTTTCTGACGTTTTGGACACATAACTTTTTGAAGGGTCGTTTGTCAAGATAGGTTCAGCCATTTACTCGTAATTTTAAATACAGGAAATGGGCTTATCGAAATATATATAAGACTTCCTTTGCTATTCAGTAGTTTCAACTGCCTTTAAAGTGGGATGGAAGGGGACGTGAGAAAAGGCCAGTGTTTTTGCGGTTTTTATGGTCAAACATTTTTTTGCCCAAAATAAATAAAATGGTGATCCACTAGAAAGATAGAGTTTAATTTTCTTCACAAGTTGATATCAAGAATTCTTGAATATCTGTCTTGAGCATGGTGGCATTATCTAACAGACTTTTTAAATGAATAAAAAAAGTTGTCATTAAATTCCAGAACACCCTTGACAGATATTCAACAAATCTTGATATTACCATGTGAGGAAAATTAAACTCTATGTTTCTACTGGGGAATTTCTTTTTATTTTTGCCAAATTTTCTTTTGCCATAAGAACTACAAAAACACAGGCTTTTCCACACATCCCCTTCCATCCAACCTTAAATGAGAGAAGTTATCAATTTGTCTGAATAGTTATCTGTGTATCGGTTGGATCATATTAAGGATACAAGGGAAAAAGCATGAAAATCACATTAAACAATGGACTCCAGCAAATACATTATTTTAAAATTAATTTAAATATGACAGAGACCTATATTAACCATAATCTAAAGTTTAATTATCGTCTAACATATGGCAGCAGTAACTCATTTGTAGTAAAACTTGGACTTTCCCACTTTTCCCCTGTACCCTTCAAATCAAATGGTTAGCTCTGTGTAATTTTATTTTATCAAAGAAGAAACACTATTTACCTACTTATTTAAACACGAAACAACTTGTCAAACCAAATTATCATCTCTCTTTGGATTGAAGATTAAAACTTGCTTATTTTATAATTTCTCTTTGGGTTTTAAGTGGATTTGGCGATCAAGTTTGACAGAAAACCAAATAATACTATATGCAAAACTACATTATATTAATGTAGAATTACCATTGTTGTCATGATTTAAGACAGAATGTTTGAAAAACCATCAATTTTATTGGTTTTAACAAGAATAAATATTGCCGACATCCATGATGAGAGTATATGGATCCAATCAGTAAAAATCCTGTCTAGATTGGTTTTGGGATTTTCGAGTGTATCGCTTAATAAAACAAACGCAAAAACAAACCTATTTATATTTAAATAAGTGAGAGATTATTCATAGCTTGATTTGATAATTAAAGAAAAACTCAATCGTACTAGTGTAAAATAGGTGGAACTAAAAATAATATATTTATATTGGAACGTACTTATAATGTATGGTTATTATACATAAAACAATATGTTTTCTAGTATTTTGATAGTAATATTTGTCATTATATATTTATTACCGGAGCCTCACTTTGCATTCATTGCATCCCAAATTTACCATTAGTTTTTATTGGGTAACACATCTCCTGAAGTATAGAAATGTGGATTTTTATGAGTAACTCAATTTTTGTGTTGTATTTTTAATTTTAAGCTCTCAATTTTTTATTGTACTATTTTACTCTACCTCCAGCTCAGGTTTAATAGATGTTGGAATTAAATTATCATATAACTATTACTTACTAATAAATTAAAGTAAGTTGTCCATTACTTTCCTCAGCATAGCTCATCTAATTGTTTCCACCCCACCCTCTATACAAAGTTTGAGTTGTATTTGTTTTATTACCTACAGAGGACATTGTTTTATAAAATAAGTAGTAAAATAATTAGTAGTGTAACATTCCTCTTAGATGTTTGTATATTTAGATTTATATAAATTACTGTACATCTATTGATAAATGAAATATATTCGCTATTTAATGTTGACATAAAGTCAAGATTTAAGAATAACCAGACAATTTTTTTTTTAGAGTGGTTCCTTGAAAATATAGTTTCCTTCAAAATGGTTTTGCGTGAATGTGTTTGAAGTTTGTAAGAAAAGAAGAGAAGCTATGACTATTTTTAACATCTCACTCTTGTGTGTATATGCCAAATCTTCGTTTATTATTTTTAGCACGTGTGGTTTGATGGTGTACAAAGAAGGTCACAAACACACTTTTAGAATTTAGTGCTCATAAAGAGATTAAATCCTGGTTTGCGTGCGCTTTTCGATTTTATTTTGCCTTTTAGACAGATGTCAAACAGTAATAAATCAAGTGGACAGTGACGTGATCAATTTTTTTTAGAAAATATTGTATTAACAATGGTAGGACTAAGCTTAATAAAAGGATAATATGTGAGGAACAGTTTGACTCAATTCAATACCATTTAGAAACAAAAAAGGTTTACCTTGGATCCTTTTTCACAATGATCTACATTTTGCCCATATCGGGTGAGAACTGTAGACGAGCGTTTGTTACCAACGAAACATCCATTATTTAAAAAGAAATATTTTGCATGTAAATATCTGTAACTATCTAATATCCTATCACCAAATGAATTATAACTAAAATATTTTTTAACCAAAGAGAAAGGTGATGTTTCAAGATTATCCAAAGCAAACCGCTGATTGGAAATTTGTCAATGTTTTCCTTGATAATGAACGGGTATGATGTATTTTCGAGTCCTGCGAAATTTAATTTGTATTTAAGTTATCCAAAAAGTAAACTAAGGAAGCCTGATAATTAGGTGAGTTTTAAGGAGAAACACGAGCAATTTTGTAGTGATAGGATGAAAAACCATAAATACAATTTAGTACACGAGAATGATCAAACTAAGTAATGCAAATATATTTATCAATGGGCACGTGGTCTTAGGGGTCAACTTCATCTGATCTGGTTTGCTAAGGATGGGGAGTTTGGGGTTCAAATCTCGGCTGACTGTAGACTACTGAAGGTGTTTTTTTCTTAAATCGCTTTTAACCCTCCCTCCACGCAGATTCGGGTACATTTGTAATAAGCTTTGATCTTCATCAATCCTACCCCATTAGATTAGTCACGAGGACAGTCCGAATGGGTGTTAAGACGCGATGCCACTAGATCAAACACAGACGGTTGAAGAGGTTCCTGTTTGGTGTTGGAAATCCTATTATTTATTTATATTTGGAGGAGATAATATTCACTATATTTACACCCATTTGGTTGGACACGCGGACAAATACGTTAATAGGGCCTAGTTTTGTATTCGAATACCAAGAAGGTCGTGGTTTGAATCCTAGCTGGGTGTACTAGGATGGTATTTTCTAAATATATTCTCCTTCTTCCTAAATGGTTTACCATCCTACCCTAACCGGCCTCTTGGTATAGTGGTCAGCGCACTTGGCTATCGACCTAGGAGCCCAAGGTTTGATTCCATTTTATAATCGTGGATATTTTCCCCGAAAGGTGAATAATCCCGATGGTCACCAAGATCTGGTTAGTTAAACTTTAGATAGGTTAAAAGTTTCTACTGGTTCCACACACTCATATTCACTATCTTCATCATCTCATCTCATCAAGACATGGAAAGAACCTCCACGCTAAAGATGTGTGGCTAGCACATTCGGGCGTCTCCTGGGCAGCGGTATATAATATTTGACTAATATTCCCACAAACTGGACTACAAACGTTGTAGCCCATACTCGTATATATTTATATCAACACAAATGCGGGTACATTTCTCCAAATTCTACCTCCCTTATCCCTACCACATTGTTGTGAATGGATAGGCCAAACAGGTGGCAAGAGGTGGCACACATAAAATAAAACCTAACATTATAACGAGTGTCTTTGATTTCCAGAATTGAGTGTACCTTAACATTCACATATCAGACTGGAGATACATTTGGAGGAACATTTGTTATATGGCCACAGACAGAACAATATACCTTTAATTGTTTAGTTGATCTTCACAAGCCCTCAAGTGGGATAAAAAATGTTGAGGTGGTGACCAATCATCTGTAAAAGACCTTTGTTCAAATCTCGATCAGGTAGGAAAGTTAATTTTTGTTTTATGCGAACACAAAATGGTGCAAGAGTGGATTATAGGTAATGTTATATCAGATCCCAGTTGCTATAAGCTTAGATTGTCATAACATATATTTATATTATATTTCACATTATATAATCGGGAATGCAGCACATATCCTTACTGAGCCAACATTACTCATATTTGAAGTTAGCTTAGAAAGAAATGAATTAAAATTGTTTGATTTTCTTAGCACATTAGTGAAATATTACCATTTAAGTTGGGCGTTAATGTTGAGAGTTTTGTATATTAACTAAATTTAATTTAATTTGTAGGTATTGAGATCAACCCATGGATGGAAAATCAATGATTTCTATTGAGCACTCATTGTATTTATAAGTATATCTATAAAAGCAATAACTAGGAGTGCATGTCCACACTCCTTCCCCCCCACCCCAGCACTCTTTTTCTTATATCACTTAATCTAAATAAGCCAGTTCTAATAATTAGGCGTTGCTGTGTATTGCGGAATTTTTCATTATTAGTTAAAATGCATCATCATATATAAATGATAGGAGCATAATCGTTTATCCAATTCATTCATTTAACAATATAGTAAATGAATGTGAATTATTTTCTTAATGCACTGATAAGGAAATTCATTACTTGTTTAAAATCACTAAAACGTATACGTTTATTCAAATGTGGGTCCACTAGTTGAGGTTATCACAAAATTTGATATAACACTTTACTTATAAACATTCATTATGTAATGTGGGCTCAGATTGAACGCTCTCATTGAACTTTGGATAATACCTTTAATAAAGTCAGTCATTTAGAGCTTCAACTCATAAAAGAAAGTTTTCTTGCAATGTTCTTATTTTTAATTTTGAAAAGAGAAATGTTCAAAGCAGTTGCAAAAAGAAAAAGGAAGATTATCATAACAGAAAAAAAGTAAAAAAAATATGACCCTTAAGTATGATATATTATAGTTAAAATCTCATTTTAAACCATATTCTGTATTAAAAAATATTTTTAAAATCCATTAATTTTACAAAATTACCAACGTTTTGTGAGCGCGGAAGGAAATGTCATCCCGAAGTTATGGTGTACTTTACAAGGCAAAGGAGCAAAAACGGTTGGGAAAGGACATTTTAAGAGACGTGCCCTAGATAACAGATAGTACAGAAAAAAAATTTAGTCAGCCGTTCAAGAATAGAAAGGGTTTTATAAATGTCTAATGAACTCATCACTTTCTATGTTGATATCCACTACAATTATAAGTACAAACTGTTCATGAAACTATTAGTTTACTGATAATACAGACGTAAAGGAAGTGTTAATCTAAATATTTGCATTCAAGACATCCAATACACATCGATAATATTTTGGTTGAATTTAAATAGAATTAGATAAAATATTAAGACTGACCAATGATCGATAAACAAGAAGTATAGGCCTACTTTAAAAAAGACGTAGAATTTTTGATGGGAAACTTAGATCTCTTGAATCCTGAAAGCTATTCAATATCCAAGGATTTAAGAAACTTTTAGATTCAAAACTAGATTCTATTTTCAAATTTAGAACAATAATTACCTTTAGAGTTCTTATGCTGCTTATTGGTGGCTTGTCCCAATATAATTGCAGAGCAAACTTAATAAAACCACCCCGAACCATTAGTTTACTACTTAGGCCCTAACTGAAAGTACAGTACATGTACAGTACATGTTTTAATGAATATGTTACTATAATACACATTTTTAACACTGCGTCCTACTACCCGTTTGGGCCTGTGTACTAATTACACTAATGTGCTAGGGATTAGAAATGTTGAATTTAGAGTAAGTGTACCTTTATTTACGTGAGGGAAGAGTAGACAACCATTTAGGGAATACAACCCTCAGTATACCCGACTGGTATCGAACCCTCATCTCCCCATCATCGGCAGAGTCTAGTCTCTTGCTAGAGTGACGCCTTAGACCATGCGGGGACAAAAGCAGTTCACAAAAATATTAACTAAGCATTTAATGTTTTAAAGTAAACCTCTTTTTAAGATTCTGATTTGGATTCAATATTTGGGATTTGTAGGAAAACAAGAAGTAGGAACCTTAAGATAAGCAATTCGAGCTATCTTCACTATAAAATGTATATTCAATTTTTCTATTGGTAGTTCGAATTAATTTAATTGATTCAAATATATTTTTAAAATAAATATCCATGTAATGTTAAAATATTCACACAGTACCGAAATTATGAGAGCATAAGAAAACGAAGAGTTTCTTCCGTTGACAAAGGTTAGACCCAACCTACGCAACATAAATCACCGTTAATGGCCGGACAAATCCCCAATGATAACATCACTTTTGAAAGAATTTCTACAGACTTTTTAGTTGTAATAATCTAGCAAAGAGTTCTACATAATGGCAGCAGCAATATGAAGTCCTTAGAAAAATTAGCCCCGAGGGAGGGGAGCGAGAACACACTGTAATATTTTATTCCCCGATCTCCCCTCAGGACTAAAAACATTGGAGAGGCTAGGAAAAAGAAAAGACCGTACAATCAGCAAAAATAAAACTTGCTTTCTTAAGAATTCCACGATTATTTGAGAAACTTACTATAGTATATTATATAATAATAGAATACATAGAAATAATATACTTAATTGACAAAATTAATAATAACTATTACATACTAATGTTAGTTATTTCTAAAAATTGATGGAAAATGAGAGACGTACCCGTTCAAATGAGAGTGCTGATATTGCTAAATGTATAAGGATATTTGTCATTGTACAAAACCGCCTTTAAAGATAAATCAAATATATGTATTAGTAGTTGCTTTCTTACTATTATTGCTTTGGTGTATTTTTCTCACTAAATAGACTAGAAAAAATATTTTCACCCGAATTTAAAGCATTAATAAGCTAGATATTAAAATAGATATACGAAACAAAATTTGAAAAAAATGTTCTCTAAATCATCCTCTAAATCAACCTATCGGAGGATTTTAACTAAGACGTCTCATAAAAATTTCCTCTTACACTGTCATTTATTATAAAAAAATAGTTAAGATCATATTTATATATTGGTATATATTCTGCGTTTAGGGATCGGGTAAAAACTATTTATTTTATATGAAAAGACTCTAATTATCTTTTTCACCAAAATATGCATCATTGGCAGTTAAATATTTACGAGTAAAGCGCCACACGCAATACCGGTACCACTAGACCGAAGATACGCCACGTATGTTCGGTGACGGATCTTCCGTCGTTGTTTGACCCTGACACACTACAGCGGAAGATCCGCGGCTTATCTTCTGCCCATATAGTTTGGACAGCATCAATTCATTCACTTCTCTGACATTGTACTGGGTGGTCACGATGAAGGCATTGCAAATTATTAGCATTTATGAGTTGTTACAGCAAAATAGAAGTAAAAAAGAAACATTGGATTCATCCATTAAATACCAGAAGAATATCTATTGGACAATTCCATAGTTTACATACGCTTTTCTTTTCTATTCCTTGTCACTGTATGTTTTTTCTCATAAATTCCACCAACACAAAATACGTCAGTGTCGCAATTTCCACTTGAAAACACGTAGTTGCAACGTGACCGACTCCCCGACCAACGGATCATCTGCCGGCCGAAACCGAACAGTCGCTCATGTCGGCGTATTGGCGCAGTACGCTCGACGGACTGACGGATCTTCCGTCCAATGTGGCACCATTTAGAGTTTTACATAGAACGTAATGTATCAGCGTTGCGTCGCCAAACATACGCGACGTATCTTCGGTTCAGTGTGGTATCTGCCCATGAGTTGTGCGAGTATTATCCTGAGACGAGGGATGTGGAATGTATGAGATAAAGAATAGTGAAGGACAGAGAAGAGCCTACATAACTTTAAAATAATTGTGTTTATTCATTGGCACGTCGATGCGTTCCCATGCATTTAAAATGTCGTTTATTCCAATGTCAAGATAATATAAAGGTAATGCGACTTGGGGAAATTTGATTATGCCATTGCCTACGTCACCCAATACACATCAGTCATATTATAATACGAAGACAACCAAATATAACAAAATTATACCTGTTTTTAACCATTTAATTTGTCTTCCATGTAGCTTTGGGCATATAAAGCTATGATTCGTGTAATGAGTGACGTCACAAGCTAATCCAATCAGATGTCTTTACAACAACACATTGACTGAAAATTATCGCCAAAATCAGTTTTTTTTCATATAGTCAAAGTGTTATCAAAATCAAGATGGATTTTCGCGTTTTATGAGCTCCATAACACTAAAAGAGGGTTTTAAAATTTTATATGTCCCTTTTTCGGGGCCTAAAGTTACAATTAAACCAATTTGATGGACTTAATACTATAATGGTATCTAGATTTTATATTGCCATACCTCGAGGAAGAATTGCGACTTTGTTTCTAACTTTCAAGATAAGGAAAGTTTGGTGTTAACTGATTTTTAAAATTGAAGATATTTAGTAAAGGGTTGTAACGATTTGGTTCGAAGTGAATATCTGGATATTATTGTAAATGAAAAATAATACTGTATACTTAATTTCAGAAAAACATTCATTTTAGAATAGTTTACTTAATACGTATTTGTAAAATTGCCATATAACAATTTTGCTTAAAACTATATTGAACAAAATATGAATAGCACTACAAATTGGTAGTTGAAACAAAAATCCATTTAAGTTTAGTTAACATAAGAGCATTTATGGTATTTTGTTGCCAAAAGTTGAATGATTTTAATCGAACCAATTATTATATTAATATGTCTTACTTGATTCTATGCACTATTATTCACTTATTTAGTTTTCCCTCTGTTAATTCCTGATTAATCGTATGTGTGTCTTCCCTTCATAATATATTTTATAGTTTATGTGTTTGACCAAACAATTATAAATAACCAAAGCCTTGCCTTATTTTAATATAAATAACAAATTATTTTAAGAAATATTTAAAATGGCACGTTGGAACTGAGACAGCCCGCTAATGGACTTAAATTTAAAAGTAGTATGCATTGTAAGTGATGAAAATAGTTTTTCTCTTTTCCTCTGTCTCTCTTTTTTCCTCTCCAATGTAGAAGGTGATTGTACCTTGCAACTGGCGTCCAAGCCATTGGAAGGAAAGGGGTATACATATATGCGCTGGGGTCCGAGGTGAGTAACTTCACATGTCCCAAGCCGAGCAGGTGGCTAGTGAGTGGGTGGGTTCCACCTGGGTAAACCAATCACCAAAACAAAATAAAGGGGCTACAGAATAGTAATAAAAAATGCCTTCATGTGCAGTACAACAAGAAGAAAACGAAAAAGCTAGTTATCTGACTTCCGGTTCCACTTTTGTTACAAACAACGATTTCTAGTTCATAAATTTTGGAGGGAGGGAGACACAGATAGTAAAGAGAGAAAGAAAAATTGTTTTTGTTTGTTAATATAAAGTTTACGTAAATAGATTAAGTTCAAACACAACTATTCTCTAAGAAATGTAAGGAAAAAATCATTTAAGAAAACTGACCCATGAAAATGTGAGCTTCTATTTCTTTGCTAATATATAAAAGCTGTCTTACACTTTACCTGAATTGCTAGATTCTTTTACCAATAATTTAAAAAGTCTAGAGCTAGTTCCCAAAAAAGGTGGAAAATGTTTCACTATAATTTTACCAAGTTGTAAAATAGTGACATATATCTGGCGTACTATGGTGCTTATCACTTATTAGCTCATATAATCAATAAGTGCTTTAACTATTTCATCGCGGGTGATAATCATTTAGTTTTGATTAATAAAACATGTCTTATTTACCATAACCAAGTCTTACTACCCGACCGTACTATCCTTACAATACTGGCGTATTGATGAGTAAGGTAAAATATAGAGGAAATATAGTAATATTTGCATGAAGAGAGAGTGGGTAACCATTTATAAAAGATAAACGTCAGTACATCTGGTTGAGATTCAAACCCCAAACTTCTTGTCACCAGGAAAACATACTTAAAGAGGTCGACAATTTTATTTATATGTCCACTGATGCAAGTTAAGTTATATAAAAAAAGGAAAATTTCATATTAAGTCATTTTACATTTATCAAAAATTGGATAAATTAACATATGTTATACATAATAGAGTAAAATTAATTCATATACTAAATGTGAAAGTGTAGTCAATGTATACATTCAAAAAACGAACCTATATTCTCTCCATGTCTAATGCATCTTAAAATAAAAACTATTAATTTTTCATAAAGTGTTCAATAAATTGTATGTTATTCAATATTGTATTTCAAATTTAAATCACCATCAAATTGTTCAGATTTAAACTGTTTCCATCAAACACAATCTTATCTACCAGATAGCTCCCGCTGTGGCCGCTCGCACCAGCTGCATATATTTTGCTATAGCTTGCTTATAGCTTGGTCTTGCACATTATCAATATATACTTTGTTTGTGGTTGATTGTCATCAATCCGTGGACATCTCAGTAAATATTGTTCAATTTCTTATAGAAAATGTTGGGGAGTTGTCTATGTACATATCATTGTAATAGTCTAGAAACAAAATACGATATATGAGTTTGTGCAGCTTATCAAGGATCATAGAAAGAGGGAGATTAAAGTACAACTGAATGTTTGTTGTCAGTATTAGCTATCTCTAAAATAATATCTAATGTGCTCTTTTTACTTAGTCCAAACGCACTTGATAATATCTATATAGATATAGATATATGATTTCTTAGAAAAGGTTATTAAGATAAGGTATAGACGTTGCCTTTAAAAGTTATCTTTGAGACCATGATCTAACCAACGCTCTCATTTTTAGAAAATTGATTTTCCAACATTTTCTAAATAAATAATTTTTGTGTATATTTTTCGTTTTCATTTTTTGGGTTGAACATCATTTTAAACCATGTGTTCAAATCTAAAATACATCAACAAGAATAATAAGGATGTGTCAATATGTTCAATGAATACATTTTAAATAATGATTCAACTTGAGAATTGTTTGTATTTGTTAACAAGTAAACTTGTAAAATCGTAAAATCGTTTTAAGTAGTCAGTGTGAGCGGAAGAGTGTAGAGTGGGTTGGAATTAAACTATCTACAAATATCCATATATGTTATGTTCCTCTAGAAAAGTGTTGGGCTTCCTTCACCACATGACCCAGGGGATAGTTTTACCATGAGGGTACTCAAGCATTTTGACTGAAAGTAAATGGAGGCCAGCTATCTATGAGTCCTCTGTATTACATGATTATGTACCAAACTAACATATATAATTGTATAAATATGGCATTGTATATGATCAGGTGACAGAAACATCAATAAAATACACAAAACAGAAGCAACTTAATTTGAGGTGTTAGAAAATTAGCTTATTTTTAAATAAAGAAAAATATAATTTTGGAAATAAACTATGAAAACTTAATCATAGCTTATATGTTTTTAATACTTAACCCATTATTTTAATGGTACAGTGTATTAATCACAACTTGTGAATGTGAGGAATGCCAGGCCTCCACCGTGGTTCGGATTCCACGTTAAACTGTAGGTTACCCGACCATTACACATTAGCGTAAGTGCGTATAACCCGAACGGGTAGTAAGACGCGGTGCTAATAATAATAATAATAATTTAATGGTACAATATCATAAATCCACCTAATACTGACTTCTTTAGATTACACTTAATGGTAAACAATACATTTCCAGCTATACGAGAAAATGATGTAGATTTGCGTTTAAATAATTTAATTTATGACATATTTCGGAACAAAAATTCAAATATATTAAATTGGTAAAATATTGGGAGCAACATTTTAATAGGAACTAACAATACTATATTATTAATATATCAATAAAACTAGGGGATGTAAAGGGAGGTTTGTTTTATTTTAGAACCAAGCTTACACACTAACTTAGCCTAATGTGATATGCTGTTATTACATATTTTAATCCTACCAGTTAGAATTGTTAAGGTGTATATCCCGAACGGGTAGTAAGACGCGATGCTAGATAAAAAGAACAACAATAAATGTTAAAGCTGAAATGTCGATGAATTAGATTTTTTGGGACAGTATTTTCCGTTTTATTTTGAAGAACTTTGATATATTTTAATGTTTTCTACATTTTTGTTTTTTTATCATGGTATTATATTTATTGGGAAAATACTGCAGTGAGCAAAGTCCAAGTTAGGTATGCTGGCTCGTTAGAAAAGTATTACAGTTGCCGTAACATAACTTTGTGTCTGACATTTCTCGTGTTGTGAAGGGGACAGAATACGGTGGTGACAGATAGTAGCCTCAATAGCATGTTTCTCGTGTGGCGTGTCAGTTTGAAAACACAAGTCGATGAGTTAAAAAAAAAACAATAATTCTTGGATATGTTTAGCTCATTTTTCTATGGTTCTTTGGTCAGTAGAAGAAATGGATATAAAGAGGCAAGTCAAAGAAAAATGACTAAAACGGAACCCAAAATTAATCAAGGAAATGTAATTTGAGGTCTGTCAAAATAATACGACGCGTAGAATGGCTCCTTGAAAAGCGAACAAGACCAACCAACCATGCCTATGCGGGTAAGTGTATCCAGTATGTTGAGATCAAATCTTTAACCTCGGACCAAAAACATAATTCTAGGAAACTGACTTTAAAATATCTGGATTGGTCTGATATTCACTTGTCTTCAAAGAGTCGAAAACAGTGGATGTTCCATTGAAAGTTTGTATTGTTTTTATGATTAATAAAATTAGTTATATAATGCCAATTATTTGAATTCTTTATTTAATGGGAAATTTAAGTGGTGTAAAACAAACTAAATATGCAATTCAACGCTTTAAAACAGTAATTTTAGGTGTGAATATTTATAAATGTGTTTTTCTATTACTACCTTCAGAAATTTAAAGCTATAAAATTAAATTTCGTGTTAGTAATGCATGTATGTATTATTAACGTAGGGATTTATTTTATTTATTATTTTCACATTATTACATATTTTAGCTGTCTTTGTTACATATTTATTTAAATATCTGGTAGGTTAATACTACATGGAAATACAAGCTCTAGATATGACCCCCTAATCAGTCATCAACATTATTTTAATCCCCTGCACCTGGAATAGAATCAGGTTTTCCTAGACCCTTTTCTATATTAATATTTTTTTCATAAATAAAAGAAAATCCAAATTAATTCTACTACATTGATAAGTCGAGATAATCACATGTATTTTGAGATATTTAAATACATATTTATCATTTATATCTACAATTAAAAGATTGTATATCATCTGAATATACTGTTGTTCATCATATTATTCAGACTCATTTAAGAAACTTCTAATTCTGTATACTACTTGTAATTTTTGTAATGGTGTATATAAATGGCTTATTCTAAATGTGAGGACTAGTAGGTATACTTAGAGTAAATGCACTGACATTAGTATAGAGAAGGCATTGAAAATCGATTGATCTCGTACAATCTAGAATTCCTAGTTTAATCTTCCTATTTCGTATACTCAAATATTAGATGAATAATTCAACCCTTATGAATGCCTTTATTTATGAAAAGGTGTTTTGCTTATTCCATTTGGTTCACTTATTAAAATAGGCTGTGGACATATATTTTACCTTAAACAAGAGATTCCCAATCGAACAACTATTCCCACTCCTTATTTCAGATACAGATATTATCATCTTGTGCACTAAGCTTAAGTACAACTCAATATAAAATTTAGACTTGTAAAGGCGTTGATTATAAAATGTGATATATTGCCTAAACTAAATACATTGTTTTAGATTTTCATTTACGAATTCATAAAGGTACTATTAGTTATAACAACTTCCTACAGTTGGAAATTCAAAACATGAATTCTAAGAGACTTAAGAAATGGCAGCCGTATATTTGTACTGAAATCTTTTCTATGTGAGCAGATCTAATTCGAAAGTAATCATTTAAAGTTAAAATCGTTATAAACAAACACTAAAAATAATAAAGTATGTATTTAAGTTGGTGATTAAATTTTTAAACATAGGCTTAGTAATTAATATTCTTTCGTAGTAGTCAATTAATTTTATTTTTAATTTTACTTTGTACCATTAAAATAAATAGTTATTATTTTTATGATTTTGTTTGGCAAGCAGTAATAAATAGATCAAAGAAGAATTTCCCTACATTATTTTAGATAAAATTATATAGTAAAATATAACTAATGGATATATAAATGAGTAAATACTTTTAAATAATTATTGGAATTAATAATTATTAACATATTTAAATTGATATTGAAATCTAAATACATGAAAATACAATAAATGAATTCGTAGTGGTTTTACTTTATTTATAAACTAGGAAATTTTTAGCAATTGTTGGAGAGTATTAAAATAGTAAAACTAATAAAACATTTAAGTATTAGCCAGTATAGAAATTAAAATAACTACCATAATAAATATAGTAAAACTTTATAAATGAATGCAAGTTTTTTTTGCTATTAACGCACTTACAGTTGTTAATAAGTCTAGTTTTCTTAAATAACCTATTCTGCAATAAGACAGGCTGAGTGAAGAACTATAAGCCATATACATATAATGATTTTTTTATCATCAAAGTCTTTGAATAATTTTTTATTATGATTATTGAAAATTCGTGTACTTATCATGTATTTTTCTGGTGATAAATCAGTTTTTAGACTTCTATCAACGGTTTCATAATCAATGCATTTTGTTGGAGAATGTTCACTAACTCTATAACGTTTGGAATGGTTTTACCAGTATATCTTTTAGAAGTACTGGTATTGTAAGAGTCTTCCCTTAAAGCAATTTCACATATCCTTAATTATAAAGTTTTCTAGCCACTCCTCTAAGTGAGACACATGTAGGGATTGATTCCATTATGTGAAGCCATCCATCCTTCTCCATATTGAGTTTTACCTTATCCCAGAGCACGATATGATAATGTTTGGAGTGGTTATAGGTGTTTGGAAAAGGAGGGTGATTGAGGACCTATTGTTTTTTTAAGGGTAGTCCATGTCCCAACCCTCTTCTCTCGTTCAGTGTAACCAAATGGGACAAACAACAAACCTATATCATTATTAAACTCACTCAGAAGGATTGGATTATCCTCTGAAGACTTAGATGCATGAGATGAGAAATAAACCTGTAAACCACGTTCTAAAAACCAACCCTAACCAGTACGTACAGCCACAATTTAAACCTCATGCCGCCTGTCCTCAGTATTACAGTATATTGCCAAACTGATGCCTTAGTCAATGTGACCACTGCTGTGGGTTTCTTATTTATGAAACAAACCAAACAAACTTCCTGCGTACCTTCTTAGATGGCCGCATCCCAAAAGATTAAACTGTCAATAACGGGGAGATTGGGGTTCGAATACTGATCGGGTCCACTGAGGGTTGTTTTTATTAAATGATTTTCTATTCTGCCTCCACGTAATAGCGAGAATACTTCTTATAAATTCAACCTTTCTCATCCCTAACTCACTAGCATAATTAGTACAATTGCGTATAACCACGTATAACCTGAACAGGTAGTAGGACGTGGTGGTGAAAAGAAACTTCTTGCACCATCAAACATACAGTATGTTTCATTTAAATTAGTAGACACTGGGTAGTGTAGTTTTTTAAATACTTATATCCATTATTTATTTTTATCTTTGTGTTATTTTAGTTCATTTCAAATTAAACTATTTTGTAATCAATATTTATTTTATTACACTAAAATATATAATATGTAATAGTTATCTATTTGTACAGTAAGGACTTCAAAGTAGTCTCTAACTTTTACAATTTACAATACAAAGTAGTTTTTATAAACTACTATCTGATATTCATCAACAAAAACATATTGTTAAAGCATTCACCCAAAATATTTTATATATATCTATACTTATATATGTATTAAGGTCCCTTCAGATTAAAATAATTTTTATTTGAAATTTAACTAACAGTAAATATATAAATTAAATATATAAATTAAACAATCATTCTGCCCTTTCTGTATCACAGCACAAAGCTGATCAAAAATCATTTTATTTTAATTTAAAAAGCTTTAAACCTTTACTGAACTTTTTAACAATTTTAATACAATGATAATCATTGATAAAATTAAATATAAAATGTTCATATAACTTTCATTATTTTCATTTCATGTACTGACCCAGACCATAGGCTGGAAACAGTAACGTATATAATTTTCATTTCACGTCCGGGTTGAACCTATTTTTAATCACGCTAGTTAGATCAGGATGAGAATGGTAGAATATAGAAAAAATGTAGCCGAATTATTGTGTGAATGAAGGGGGAAAGAAGGAAATAACCACTATGGAAAGAATACTCTACAAGTCTGGCTAAAATGTTAACCCCAAACACTCCGTAAAATCCACAGTAAAATCAGAATATATGAGATAGACGTTTAATGCGCCTACCCACCTATGTGAGCTGTCATAATAATGTATGTTTACTATATTTCTAAGCATCTCATTCCATGTAACTACCCATCTATAGCTTATTTAGAAGGTAAAAAGGAACTTCGTAGCAGACTGACAGTGATTGTGTACATAGAGAAATGAGAATAAAGCACCCAAACACAATTTTACATAACTCTAAATAATTTATACAATAATATTTCAATGTACAGTACATGTACTTGTCATTTAATGTTTTTTTGTCTAACGGTATCAGTGGACCAGTGAACAAAGGCGTAAATCTCGTCTAGTCTGGTTCGAATACAAGCTGGATGTCTAAGGTGATTTTCCTAGATTATATCCCCCTTTCCCTCTACGAGAGTTAAGGTACATTTCCTTATAAATAATACATTAATATAAATCGGTGGATATCCCGGCCGATAGGCAAACACTGACAAGAGATTTAAATATATATAATGACACATATATATATGTTTACTAAACCATTTCTAATAGCTAGAGCTGCTCGATTTAAAGCCATTTAATTCATATTTTACTGACAACCATTTAAAATAACTATAAAGGTTCCATATTTTCGTGTTTTAAGTATACTAAATATCAGTCCTATGATATGTCAGTATAGAAAGAATATTATGATTTTATTTAGTTTATATAAATCTTCATTTTATAAAAGAAAGAATACAAAACATTCAACAAAGAGTCTACAACAAAGGTATATATATATATATTACATTCACATTCTAAAAAAGCAAATGGAAAGATGAGATGTCACCGCAAAAACCACTCTCCTTGTACCGGCCAACCTGGCGGTCATATTATGTTGGAGTAATACTCTAAGACGGATGACTTAGGAGTGGGTGTATCTGGTCCTCCTCACGCATTTCAACCAGATTAAAACTAGTGGTAAACTTATGTTTTTATATTAAAATAAACTTTTATGAAACACTAAATTACAGTCTTGAAAAGAAATGGTGATAGTTTCAGGACTTGCCTAAAAACTACTGCTTCTTAAAATTACACCATTTAGAATGAACTGTTTGCAAATTATATCGATCACAGACACAATGAAAAAGACAAAATTTTCTAGCTACATGGATTTGTTTTGGCTCGCGTTTCTATAAATCATTCAATCATAAACAATTATTTTGAGACTCGCTTCAGTGGCCAAACGGTCTAAGGTGTCATGCTCGTGTTAGACTGGCCTTATGATGATGAGGAAATCATGGATATAACCTAGGTTGGGATTTTTGAGAGTTTTTTTTCCTTAACAGTTTCCCACTCTCTTCCCATGCAAATGCGTGAAGATTACCTCTAATATGCATCCTTACTTATCCCTACTTCATTAGAGTAATTATCAAATATGTGTATGGCCTAAATAGGTAGTAAGATACGTTGATCAAACAACAACAACAACAACAACAACAAACTATTCTGAGGGTACACTTGTTCCAGAAAATGTTTACCACCCTCTCTTTATGCTAGCTGCTCATCCTAGCTCTACACAACGTTTACCTAATAGTTATTAAATTACCAGCATCAGTTGTTGTGAGGTCAAGGCATCACTTTCACAATATACTGAATTATTGGTGACAGGAAGATTGGGTTTCAAATCCCGATCGGGTGTAATCAAAGTGATTTTCCTAAATAGTTCCCCACCTTTCCTCCAGACAAAAAATGATACATTTGATGTGATCTATACCTACCTTTTCTTGCACTATTGGTGTAAAAACAATCAAAGCTGTTTTTCCACCCGTCCTGTCTATACGCGTTCTAATAATGCTAACGTGATAGAGATGAGTCAGTAAGAATTTTACTGAAAGCGTAAACACATTTGTATGGAGGGAGAGTGGGAAAATATCTACTAAAATATAGTCCCAGTACACGTGGCTGGGACTAGAACTTCAACCTCAACCTCAACCGTCACCGACAGGCCATACTAGATGAGCCTAACATTGAGTTTGCGTGTCCACCGATTTGGATCCACCATTAGTTAGAGTAGCATTAGTTAGAGTAGATTCATAAAGTCCCTCTACTATAAATTATCAAGTTTCCACTCACATTGGTGGGCATGTGGACTAAATTTCAGGTCTCACTAGTCTTATTTGAGGAGATGAATATACTTGTGTTCGATCATCAGCCATGCCACTCAGGTTTATTTTCATAAATTGTTTCCTATTCTCTCTACGAAAATATGGGTACCATACCTCTAAATTCTTCCTTCCCAATTCCTACCTAATTAGCGTAATTAAACTGCGTATAGGACTGACACGATTTTAAAAATGAAGGCTTTGTCTATTTTTTGTGATCAGACTGTAAAATATATATACCCACTTAGACGAGCAAATAGACCTCGTGTACGATAGGAGTTAAATAAGTGACCTCTAACAGAAGGTTATTTATAGTAAACATTGACCGGAAGTAACTAATCTCAACCTATTCGGAAATAATATGTGCTTATTAATACTATATTATCAATAAAAAGTGTTAAAAAACGCATTTAATAATACTTTCAACCAATGTTTACAATAAAGAGCCTTTTGATAGCTGTCACTTATCTACACTCCCACCGTAGATAGACTCTAGACGCAGCGCAGCACTGAAACTTACCTGTTGGGGTACTGTTACAGGCTGCAAGCTGTTGAATGAAGGTATATGTAATGGTAACACCATTATTTCCTTGCCTGTGGTGCCAGGTTCCTGACACAGGACCTATATTTGGTATGTGTGTCCAATTATTGACTCCCCTATTCAATTCTTGGCAAATCATTAATTCATTTTGCTTTGTTCAGCCGACCGCAATCGACTAGACTCATACTTATTTCGACTTTAAGATAGATTCAATCAAAACAGCTGTGTTTTTTCGTAGTTCTGGGCTAATAAAATATATAAGTTTATTAAATAAATTATTTTCAATTTCAACTATTTATCCAAGTAATATTTAAAAACATTTATGTACTTAAAAAGGCCTTCTCCTTACTAACACAACCATCAAAATAACTCTATTGTTTCACTGTTATTCACCATATAGCACAGTAATTATACGTATAAATTGCTCTCTCAAAACACCAAATATAAAATTAAATAATTTAATTGGGAAAATTGTTTAACTTGCTTTAATACAAAATTTTAAACTTAAAGTTCACTTATTTGAGTACACTATAAAAATAAAAGCTCTAAATAGATCAAAACAAGCTATGACCTCACAAATTGAAGATTAACTACCAAACTGTTTCAAATCTAATAGTTACAATTCTAACAAACGTTAGCTAGTCTCATGATCAACAATTCTTTAGTGAAACTAAAACTACATTTGTTAGTTTTACTTTGTAAGACTCTTAAAAGGAAATGTTGTTTTTTTATCCCTTCAACGATAGCTCTTTAACATGCACTTTACGAAGGTTAAACCAGGCCTACTATGCTAAACTGAACTAAAGGCTAGAACGATTTAGTAATACAGAAATGCAGGTATAGAATTTATCAACCATAAGAATAAACAAGGCTATTAATATATAGGATATTATTTTAAATATGCAAACTTATTAATAATAAAACCTGAATTAATATATATATATATATATATGTGTGTGTATTCAATATAAATTAATTTTAAATATCCTTAAAATGGAGTTCCTTTAAGGAATACAATTTAACTTATTAGGTTTCTAGCAATCAAGAGTTACTTGTGTGTTTCACACTTAACTTATCTAACTTTAATGATTATATCCAGGTTTGCTAAATATATGTTATAATTATTACTACTATTATTACTACTACTACTACTACTACTACTACTAATAATAATAATAATACACATTTTTAGCATTAACTATTGCAATTTAATAAATTGTAAAACTGAGTCCAAGCAAAATGTGTAGAGTGTCACTTTAATATATTTTTTTTAAAAAGGATAAACAATCAAAAAAATAACCTCTTACGTATGACTTCATACATACTTGCACCGGAAACCTACATGCTTGTGAGGTAATTATTCATTTTTGCCTAATTTAACTGAAAATAAAAGGGTGTTCACTATTTCAAACACCTATTTTAAACAATGTCTAAGTTTACTTCAAGTAAAATGTGTAATAATTTCAAATTTAAAACATAGAACAACGAGAACTTACACGTTACATGTTTTATTCTTGCTCTGAAAACATGCGCAAGTGCATTTAGATAAGAACTATATTCACAAAGCCATAAAATATTAAAAATGCATTTTTATCACATATAGCCAACCAGAAAGACAAATGTTGTTAGTTAAAATATCATCATTGTATAACTCGACTTTCTATAGAAGTCTAGAAACCAAATATCAATCTATCTACATACATTTCCCTCTCACAATATACTGGACTGTCGCTGATGGGAGGATCGGGATTTGAATCCAGGTCGGGTGTTCTGAAGTAGGTTTTTCGTAAATGATTTCCCATTCTTACTCGATGCAAATTTAAATTAAATCTCCCTCAGCCTTAATATATTAGCATAATTAGTACATATGTGTCATCCGACACCTTAGCTCAGTCGTTAGAGTGTATGCCTACTGTATTAAGAGTATCAAGTTCGATCCCCGGTATGGTTGAAAAAATTATAATTGGTGAAATGTGGGTTCCCCTTTCACAGTGGTGAATTAATGGCCGTGGACTGGCTGTTGTGCCTGTCCTAGTCTTAAGTTAGATTATAAGGCGTAAGCTACGACAGGTCTAGCAAACCGGTAGTGGAAAATATATGGCTTGAATAAAAAAACTAACCCAGGCCACAGGCTGGAAACAGTAATGTAGTAAAAGTACATAAGTGTATAAACCGAAATGTGTAGTGTCTATTTATTACACAGAGAGACTATGTTTTCTATCCATTTCGGGGATCGAATAATCAAAGACAGACGTGTAAAACTCGTTTGTTAAAAAGGGCCACATTGGAAATTTAAAATACTTAGGGGAACACTTTCGTAAAATTCAATATTGTCATTATCTGTAAGTAAATAAAAATTTTATTTTAAAACTCTTACTACACTTTAAATATTATGTTAAAGTCACTTTCATGATTGATGACGAATGCGTGTCTGTAATCCATAATATCTCAGGTATTTGCTACTGTGCATAAGATAAAACAACTGTTCACAAACTTGTATGCTGCCAAACATTGCACATATTTGGTTCGTCAAATTAACAATTTTTGTTAATCGACCTCTGATGAGTAAAGAGTAAGAATTGAGATCACCAACCATACTTGCTATAATTCCCCCAAAAATGAACAATTTCCTAGTGTCATTTGGCGTATTTATAATACTTTTATAAAAATAACAATCAGAGAAGTTATGCTGGAGATTTTCTGCGTATCACTTTGGAGGTCACGTGATCATAGGTCGAATAGTATTCAACTTTTGGTATGCCTGAACCACACGGAAGGTGGGGTATGTGATCAGTATACTCGGGTGACAGGTCGACCGGTCCGCAAGTGAAAAGAGTCCATTCGCATACGAATGTCAACAAAATCAATGATAAGATGGCCAACCACATGGACTGTATGTTAATGTATTTTGTTTTTAGATATTTATAACCACCTAGTATTAAAGCGAACCGTTGATTTAAAGTTCTAAGACATTTAGAAAATTAATTTTATTTGAAGACCATCACTTTATTAAGCTATTCCCTAAAAAAATGTCAAACAAACCATTCGATTAAATTATTAAAAGAGTTATGGTGGACACTTCTCATTCTCTGTCCTCATAATAGAAACAAAGGTCATGTATATAGCCTTGATAAAGTGTTACTACTACTTTATAATATTACTACCCATAAATGTTTACTAAATTTTAGGCCAACTATACGGATAACTAATATTTAATAGTGGTTGAAAAAGCTTTTAATTCTAGGTTTACAATTAGTAGACACCACACTTATTGCGTATATTAATCGAGATGTATGCACCCTGGTCTGAAAAAATGTTAAGAATACTGTGTTTAAACAATTCTGTATTTTATTTTTTCGTGTACACGAAGGTAGACAACTTATACCTTGATTTTGGTTGGAAGAATAGTAGAGAAAATTCAAAAATATTTATTTGTTGCCAACGTTGACAACATTTCTTTATACTATTTGTGTTATTTGATAGGTATTGATAATATCTATCAAAAGTGATAGTTACAAATAACATGACTTTATGTATGAATATATTAAGATTGTTTTAGTAACTTTAGTAACTAACTTCTACTGTTCTTCCTACAAAAATCATACTGTAGTTCATTATGGCAGATAAGTAGGTCTATATTATTCAATCTCTTTAACGTAGGCTCTAACATTTGTAAATTTTTCTAAGAAGCCATCTTTAAAAATAAATGGTACGGCGCACCGCACAGACTTTCTCTCTCTTTCTATAAACTCGTAAGATTTCTGAACGGAA
>CABFWB010000717.1:127404-236416 GCA_902151455.1 Timema bartmani | reverse complement strand
CGCTGTGAGCGACGCTGGCAAGTTTAGCAGATATTTCGTGCATCGCTCTGAGCGACGTTGGCACTCAAAGGGTTAAAAACTATGTCCGTTGAATACTTGCTCACCTTACTATCGTTGAATAGTTGAGTTAGATTCACCTTCCCTTGGGTTTTATGAAATTGTTGTAATATCAGCATAAATAGAGGATAGTGAGCTCCATTTTCAGTCACTTCTGATATGTCGGCCAATGACGCCAATTCTGTAGAAACTGCGTTGCCAGCGTAACCTATTAAAGAAATTTGAGAAAATAACATAAAATGCAATTTAATGCTATATATAGTACCATAATAATTCTCGACAGCAAGATTGAATATTATATATATCTGATTAATTTCTCAATTTCTACATGGTGTGGCGAATTTCACTTCTCATTTTCTCATTGAATGAAGTAATCCGAGCAATAGTTGAACAGGGAATACATTGACTTAGAATACCATTGAGAGCAATGGAGATGAGGTAGGAAGAGACCACAAGGGAGACCAAGAAAGAAATGGGCGTAAATAACAGAAAATGCACTAGAGAGAGGAGAGGAATGGAGGTGATTAAAGGAAGAAGAATGATGGAAGGGAAAGAGGAAGATAGTGGAAACATATGATGACGATTCGCCACACCTGTGAAAAAAAAAAGTTACATCTTGTCTCTATGTGATTTATTTTTTGCACAGACCTAAACCATAGTTAACAATTCAAAATTGAAAAACAAGTTAGTTAACAATAATAAATAGAATGAATAGGTTTCACCCCAAACCCACCGGCAACGTATGAATAAATGCGTGGGATCTCCTGTTCCTTCTCTGCCATCTGACCAACAAGCTCTCTGTACGAATCTAAAAACTGGGTAGAAGTCACCAAAGATCCTTTCTTAAGTTCTAATATAAGGGCACTTACTAAGTCACGATCATTATCTGAAACAAATGAATGTTAAACAAATGCCAAATTATTGATCAAGATTATCTACACAAACTATTTTCATATGACTTTTCCATGTTCTTTTATATATTTAGCAAATTTGTATGTTTGTATTTTCTATAAAATCAAAATAGTTTCTTCAGACATTTAACACAAGATTATTAAACATGACTAAACTTCAGCTATGGTAAGATGGTGGTAGCAGCTTTCAGTAGTAGTAGTAGTAGTAGTAGTAGTAGTAGTAGTAGTAGTAAAAAAAACTAGAGCTAGGGTTAGAATCATAAGGTATTATTTGTAGAGACGGGACACTTTAATCCTAGGATATTAGATATTCATACAGAACCAAATAAATATCTTTAAAACAAAGATTAAGACTTCAACTTTATTTACCAATTTTCAGCAAATTGGTAAAATTAATGATATAGACATGAAGTTGGGAGAGTAACATCACAAATAAGGACCATATTGTATTACTTTACTAAAAATGTGTTGTCTTTGATATACACCAAACCAAATATCCTTTGTCAGTGGTACTACACAACAGTTTTTTTTAATTCACTTTAAATAAAATTGTACATCTTTAAAAATTCTACACATCTTATAAAAAAAACTTTTTTATTTGTATACATTGATAACATACAACTATATTATTGGTTTTATCCCTAAAGATAGCTGAATACCACATAAATCACCTTATGAGTGTAATCATCCCTTAGACCCGCTTCGGTGTTTGGATTGTTTAAAGGCCCCGACACAAACTCCGTATCCGTAGGTCTGTAAGTAATCGATACCACAGTATCAGATTACTCTGGCCACCTTATCCTTAAGTCCTTACTCCGTAGAAGATGCTCAACTTTAACTTTCTACGGACTAGTTTATACAGACTATTAATCACAGTCGAGTAAATATGTGCATGTGCATTGATATGAAAGAACAAATGGCAGTGAGAAAATCCGTCACTATGGAAACATAATACAAAATGAAAAGATGGTGGAGCTATTTCAAATTTTATTTTCTAAAATTCTAATCAATCTGGGAAAAGCGGATTCTAGGAAAATATTTTCTGAGAAATACCAAGTTCTCATAAATATTGGCTTTGCTTTTGTAGGTTCAAAACCACTCTTGATTAAAATATTAAAAGTGCTTGTTCTGTTTTCATCCAAAATACTAGTAAATCCGTTTTGCATTTTCAATCTATTGCAAACATTTATTTTGAAAGTTAAAATCGAGTTATAAAATATATTTCTTGTGATTGGACTTAACCTGCAATTTATTATATACTGGAAGTTTTCTCAACAGTTGTTTTTGGTTTATTTAATTCTTATTTGATCTGCTGTGAGCTTGACACTCGCTCCTTGCTGGAGACGATTTTCTTTCGAATTTTTTGATTGGTCAAAGTCTCTTACTATCCCATGGATTGAACGATCATGTGATAATGGAAATCGACTCTGTAATCGCGAGTAGAATTTCTTATGGACCAGGAACATGGAGTACGGACCTACGGCTAGAGAGTCTGTATCGGGGACTTAAGACGTACTTATAGGAATAGATTGGCCTGCTGATAACAAGCAGATCAGAATTCGAAGCTCAAACCTCAATATCCCAGACATCAGCATTCCTGTCTAAAGCGAGAGCTACACCTTGGACCATTCGAGCGAGTAATAATCTCATTCATGATTTAAAAAAACAACTGTCCACATTTTAAAATGACTCACCAGTTTTATCGAGAGCTTGATTCATCATACTGAGTAAAACAAAGCGAACAAATTTGTCTGGGATCTTCTGTTCTCGATAAGAGCTTAAAGCTTCTTGAAGGTTTCCGGAAGTTAAGTAATCTTCCATTAATGTTTCAACCTTCTTTAGGACTTCCTCTTTGTTTGGACCCTATGAAAAAAAAATATACAAATTATTTCTTTCTGATCAACTTTCAAAATAGAGATGTCATACCAATAAAATAGAATATATAAATGTAATATCACTAATAAAAAATAGCTAATACCAATTAAAAAAATGTAGGTGTAATGATTGAGTTTGAATGATTATGGAAACTATTTGTTCATGCTCTAATTAGCTCAGAAGTTACCAAGTTTTTGCAGAAAAAAAATTTGTCTAACTATTTCAACCCCTTGATAACAACATAGCCTGCTTTTTAAATGATCATTACCCATGAATCTTACAATCCATTTGAGCTATTCACATTTTAACACACTTGTGGGGGGCATGTAGAATGTAGATGAAATGTATCTTCATTTGCATAGAGCGCGAAGGGAAAGACCCCTTAGGAAAAATCACAACCCGACAACCATAACTCCATTAAAAGCTTGACATTAGGGGCATGCAATTTTTTTTTTAATTTCTAGCATTGCATCTTATTGCCCGTTCGGGTTGTACACATTATGCTAATGGTTCTAGGGACTAGGAAGGTTATATTTATAGGTAATGTACCTACATTTATGTGGAGGTAAGGTGGAAAACTATTTTGGAAAAAACACCCGCAGTGCGCCTGACAGATTCAAACCTCAATCTACCTGTCATAGGCAGTCTAGTCTACTGCGAGAGTAGCGCCTTTAAACTATTTGGCTACCGATGCGTGTAATGAGTTGGAGTGGGCAGATATATTGGTGCAAAGGTGGACTGACCGATTCCAAGCAGCCCCAGACTACAAATATAATGGCCAATATAATAATATTTACCACTGATACTATGTTGGAGTGTAGGCTGAAATGGTGAGGTGAAGTATTTTTAAAATTCATATTTAGTTAAAATATCTTAGCAGCGTGATTGAGGAGAAAAGTGGAACTAGAGGATTAAATGACAGCAGGGAAAGTTATATGGGTGAGTAAAAGACCTGCTATGGAGAAGAGAAGTATGTACCCTAGATGAGTTGTAACCATTGTCACATATGCAGCAGAAACATGAACATTGAATGTAAGAGACTAGGAAAATGGCTATGGGAATTAAGCTTGTGAGGAGCATGTTAGCTGTCAAGAGTAACAAGATTAGGAATGAAGTGATCCGGGAAAATAATGGGATACAGGCAGTACATAAGATAGTAGAGGAAGCAAGACTGAGATGGTATAGGCATGTAATGACGTTAGAAAAAGAGAATATGCCAAAGAAAATGTTAAAAATGAAGTTTTTGTGGGGAAAAAGACCGCAGGGGAGGCCAATAAAGAGACGAGAGGAGCAGATACCAGAAATACATGTTTAGGTGAGAGGAGAGGAATGAAAGAGATTAAAGGAGGAAGAGTGGTGGAAGGATAAAGGAAGATGGAGGCATTTTACTAAACTGACCCGGCCATAGGCTGGAAATAGTTGATTTAGTTAATGTAATCGAGGTCATTTAAACAACATTATACATTATTATTTGTTCCTTTTTTTATTCATTATTCCAGTAAGGTTTTTTGGAAGTGTATCTTTTCTAATCATGCATGAGCATTAAAAAGAACATCTTATAAAATAATTAACATTTCTTTAAAAAGAAAATTAACAAATTGTAACTCAGACACCTTCAGCCAACATACGTCCAACGACTTCTGGTGGAAACCGCGAATGAAGTTGGATTAGTTATCATCATCGTTACATATCACATTATTTAAAAACACTGATATATTTGGATAAGGTGTACAGGAATTCCAAATTTAGCGAAGGGGACAAAAATTTCAAAACAACAACATTTAAATGTGAGACATATTTTTATTTTCATCATAAAAGTCGCCGTGTGTTCATTCTTTGGATTTGTTCCTATTCCTCTTTCCTGTGCCTTCTTTCATACTTAACAAAATCTGTCTACATTAAGTGAAAGGTCTTTATTAAATACCTGCCAAGTTGATTTAACTTTTAAGTTTTCAGTTGACAATTTTAGAGATTTTAGTATAAAATCTTTAAGAAAGGAAACAATTTCTTCAATATTTCAAGCAAAATTTGGTTTAGAGTTTTAATATCGCTTATGGGTGGTTTAAAACTAATGATTATAGAATCAACTTAACAAGGCCCCAGACCAGTAATTTAACACAAATGAATGTATGTTGAATAGATTATTAAAAAAAAGTTCACATTTAGTTACCATTTTGAATTTTCTATTAAATTTATATAATTTCTATCTACTCCATTTTGATAATTTTTTTCCAATTTTCAGATTTAGCGTTCCCATTCATAAACTAGTGGAATCGACTCACCTATTTTAGGTGTGGCTCGTTTCCAGTAAAATTGTTTTTAATTTTTGCAAATTAGTTTAGAGCAGGAAATATGAAACTACATGAAGAGAAATTGTATACATTTAAAAAATTATAATATTAATGAATTGTACAGTAAAGGTAATTGATAGAACTTAAGAAAAAGGAAAAAAAAAAAAAACTAGTAAGAGTAAATTTGATGAAGAAAGCCCACCCAGGGAAAGAGGAAAAATGTGGGAAGAATCCAATGCACAAAAGTGACATCTTCTTTCTTCTGTCTTCTATAGTAGAAGTAGTCACACACACATTTTAACACAAAGAGAATAATATTTCTTCACTGTTACCTAAATATTATTCTATTTGTGTTAAAATATATGACTATTTCTACTGTAGAAGACAGAAGAAAGGAAGAAGATGTTACCTTTGTGCATTGGATTCTTCCCACATTTTTCCTCCTTCCCTAAGTGGGCTTCATCAAATTTACTCCTGGTAGTTTATTTTTCTCTTTTCTTTAGTGCTATCAATTTCCTTTACTATAAAATTATTTAGCCATTGGGCCACCTCATTTTTATACAATATTAACAAATTGTAACTCATAATTTATCATCATCGTTACAAATCACTTGAATTACTTAAAAACTGTGAATTGATTACGTTAGGGGAATGCGGGAATCCTGAGTTGATTATAAAAACAACTACAAATCAAAACAGCAGCAGCAATGTAGAGAGTGAATCATGTTTCTCTTTCTATTGTAATACTCAAATTTTGTTAGTTTTCATTTAGTTGTTCCTGTCCCTCATCTTTGTATATTCTTTTGTATTTACCATTAGATATCCCCAAAAAAGAAAAAAACTTCCTTAAATGGTATAATAATTTACAATTTGAGTTAAGTAATCTAATTGTGCCATGTATTTACAGAACGATTTTGAATTGTCACCTCCTCATGGATAATTTTAGAGCAAGAAAAAGAATCATATATAATAGTTAGTATCCCTTTAAAGATAAAATCAATAAATCGTAACTCAGACATCTTCAGCCAACAAGCGTCCTAAGACTTCTGGTGGAAACCGCGAATGAAGTTGGATAATGTATCATCATAGTTACAAATGCTAATAACTTTAATAAAACATCGACAGCAACCTAATATGTCAACGGTTTTATTTCTCACTATGAAGCCGTAGTCTGTTCAATCCTTTACACATTTCCTCTACCCTCCCTTATAAAACAAAATATATATAACAAAATTTACTTCACAGAGTAAACTAAGTTTTCTATGAATTATAAATTATGGGCATGCAAAAGTCTACATTTTCAATTTAAAGCTAACCAGTAGCAAAATTTGAATAAGTAATCCTTTTATGAATTAATAGCCAGAGCTATTATTTATGCTTATTAGTGGGGATTACTCCACCTAGATATCATATTCTGAAAATTGAAAAATGACACCTGGACACGGGAATCGAACCCGGGACCTCTGGCTAGAGGTCCCGGGTTCGATTCCCGTGTCCAGGTGTCATTTTTCAATTTTCAGAATATAATCCTTTTATGCTTGAAAAAATATTTCTTTAGATAACTTTATACACTTAAATTAAACATTGAAAGAAGATGGAAGGGCAAGACCTACACAACCATTATAAAAATGTAGGCCTCAAAGTTCACAATTCAAACACAATAAAAGATGTAATTATGTAATCTTTGGGGTAGATCAGTTACAGTAGATTATCAGGCGCTTAAGAAGGGGGCTGATGCACCTCGAAAATTACATAGTTATGGGTTTTAATTGTGAACTTTAAGGCCAACATTTTCTTTCAATGTTTAATTTAATTAACCCCCCAAGTGTATGAAAATATTCGTTTTAGGCTTGTAAAGAAGTCATATATACAAAATGCTAATAAATTAGGCTCACTTTCATAAATATGTATATACAACTATTAAAATTTATTGAAGATATTAATATTAACTCAAAGTGGTGATAATTGAACATAAATATTTTTTTGACAAAGCTTAAAAACTATGAAGTTTGTAAGGAGCATGTTGGCTGTCACGAGGAGAAACAAGATTAGGAATGAAGTTATCTGGGAAAGAGTAGGGGTACATACAGATAGTAGAGCAAGCAAGACTGAGATGGTATGGACATGTAATGATGGAGAAGATGACAAAGAAAATGGAGATAAAGCATGTAGGAAAATGATCACAAGAAAGAGATGCAGATAACAGAATGTGTAAAAGTGAGAGGAGAGTATTGAAAGCAAATAAAGGAGGAAGAATGGTGGAAGGGTAGAGGAAGATGGAGGCATTTTAATAAACTGACTCAGCCAAAGGCTGGATACAGTTTATGATTATGACGTATTTGTTCATGTCTCGTCTTCCACTTTTAGTCTAAGTTGAAAAGAGTTTACTTTACTAATATACATTTAAGTGATTCATTTATCTATGACTCGTAATTACAGTAACTCAGACATCTTCAGCCAACAAGTGTCTTTAAGACTTCTGGTGGAAACCACGAATGAACTTGGAAGATTTATCATCATATTACATATCACTTTAATTATGTAAAAACTGTGTGAATTTATTAAATTAAGAGCGTGCAAGATATTGCATAAGGGTTTGTAATAATTCATTATAATCTGATAAAACCAGTTGTCACGACATACCAATCGTTAACTTAATATTTTCATTTCCAATATTAATTTTTTAATGTACTTATGTAAGTAACTGTGAATGTGCTGAATTCGTTAACTTGTAAAATAACCAGTGAGTGTATAAGATCACCAAAAGCAATGGTTTTATTTAACATATAATAGGATTTATCTAAATTTACAAGTGATTTTATAACTTTCCCAATGCATTTTGGTTAAAGCATAAAACATGAACTTTATTCCTACATTTACTGGTGATTTTATAAAATACCTAATGTATGGTGATGAAAATATAGAACATAATCCAAACTAGCCTAAGCTTAACTAGACTAAACTAACCAAACCTAATTTTGACACGACTTATTAACATTCATCAGTGGCTGATAGTAATTTTGTAAAATGTTCGGCGACTATGTGAAACAGAAGACTTTTTTTTACATTCCCAAACTGAACCATTGGCTTTGTAGAGACACCGGCAGCTGTACAAACTCATCATATTCACAGAAGCATATGCATCGCTCAGATAGGCAAATATAATATTTTAGATGTCAATATTTTAATGGTGAAGCTTCGACTATAGAAGCTCAACTTTTTTTCCAAGCTTCGCATATCCCTATTAATCTATTTTGTTAACAGGCCCCATGGTGTTGTGGCCGGTGCACCTTGCTCTGAGCTTATGTGTCCTGAGTTTGATTCTTGGCTGGCAGTTAAGTATTTTTTCTCTAAGGGGATCTACCCAACAGTCACCAGGATTTGCTTAAGTGTTTCCACAGCTTCATGCTAACTATCACCCTCACACCCTCTAATCACCTTCATACTCCCTAACACCATCAACTAATCTAATCAGAACATGGAAAGGATGTACGATTAGTACATTCGTACATCCCCAGGGCAATGGTACACTAGTACGGGTTAATCTTTCCACTATTGGGATAAGAGGCAATATTATATATATATATATATATATATATATAGAATGTTAGTTCATTTATTTGTATCCTGCGTGTAGGAATGTTTCAAATAAGGTCCTTTCTTTTCCCCGACTGCAATAATCACAAATTATTTAATAGAAGGAGATAATATTAAATGAATTGTAACTCAGACGTCTTCAACCAACAAGTGTCCTAAAACTTCTGGTGGAAACCGCGAATGAAGTTGGATATCTTATCATCATAGTTACAAATCACTAATTATTTAAATAAAAGCTTTGTGAATCAATAAAAATTAAGTGTGTGCAAGAAAGGCCCTACAAATCAGAACATTAACAGTAGTGTAAAGAGTGAGTAATGTTCCACTTTCTAATGTAAAAGTCTAATTGTGTGTCTCTTTTTAGCTATTCCTGTACTTATTACTTAAGTGCACCCTTTTCTCCAATTAACAAAAGGTATCAAAAAAAGAGAAAATGTTTTCATAAAACATCGATTTATCATCTGCACAATATTTACACATTTTTTTAACCACAAAAAGAAAAAGGTAATCTAAAATAATTATTCCTTTGGAGGTAGAATTGAGCGCTTCTGACACCTAGCGGTCAGAATTCTTATGTACAAATCCTGAGAGCCTGGGTTTGGTGCCCGGCGCTCAAGAGATTTTTCGGTGAATCAGTGGGTCTGGACTCAGCCAAGAGAGGGCAAATGAGAAGCTTGTTGAATGGAAAAGTAGCAGCTCCCGTCTAGAAAAGATAACTACCAGAGCGTTTGTTAAGCTGACCCCATGACACCCTACCTGCAAAAGCTGGCACCATCTTCGCCAGCATATGACCGCACCCTCAGTACAGCGTAGTCACAAGCTAAATGCAATGGGGTTTTGTTTTTACACAAAATGGACAAATAGTAGCTGACATTTTCAGCCAACAAGCGTCTTAAAACTTTTGGTGGAAATTGTGAATGAAGTAAGATGATTTATCATTATTTTGAATTGCTTTCTTTAACATATAAAATAACACAAATTATTTTAGAGCAAGGGAAAAAAATCCGATTGGACATAGAATTAATTGTAACTCAGACGTCTTCAGCCAACAAACGTCCTAAGACTTCTGGTGGAAACCGCGAATGAAGTTGGATGATTCATCATCATAGTTACAAATGCATGAAACATTACAGCAACATTAACTGTTTTATTTTTCATTAAAGGGCCATACTCTTGTTCATTCCTTTCCATGTTTCCTGTACTCGCATTTATAACAGTGTACTACACAAAGTAAACTAATGATAAGTTTTCATTTAAAAAAACTTGTGCGGGAGTGACATTTTGACTTAGGGGAATTTGCGGACTGAAAATAACAATTTCCTGCGGGAACGCGACTGGATTTTTTTTTAAAATCTTAACTGTCCTCTTTAGCGCTTATTTATTTTTTAGGTTTATAATTTTGGTCTAAGCTTGGCGTTCTCCTTCATTCCATTAAACAAATAAAAATTGTGATTATAAAATTACAAATTAGAAGCTTAGGGCTATTTGATGATCCCAACGAGAGTNGTTTATTAAAAAAAAAAAAAAAAAAAAAAAAAAAAAAAAAAACTAAGATACAAAAGAAAACAGATGCCTCTAAATAATAACATTATCATAACAGTGTACTTTCTGCATTTGATATTTAAAAGCCACTTTATCATTTTTCGTCAAACATATATTTTTATTTAAGTCTATTCAGGGATAAATATTACTAGGGTTGTGTGTAATATTTAGTTTTAATCTGATAAAGTAAATATCAAAATATGATGTAATCAAGTTACTTCAGATTACATTAATATTAATCAATTTGTAATGTACCAAAAAAAAAAGGCTCAGAAAGGCAGTAAATTAACATAAACTAGGTACATCAGATGTCATTGGCGAAGTTTATAAGCCAGAATTTGTTTCGAAGCAAAGTCAAAGTCGACGTTTGTTTCAAAACTCCGCACTCCCCTAAATATTAGCCTAAGTAACTCATTATTATTTAATGGCATTCAATAATTGTGTTGACAAGGTATGGTAACTGTAAAATAAAAGTGGCCGAAATTTTTTGGCATCTGTCTAATAAAAGGAAGATTAAGTTAATTTAATCTTTGTAAATTAATAATATTGTTATTGAGCATTAAATCCAAACGTCTCATTGATAGACAGTCCTGTTCTTGGGAAATATTAGATCTTTAAACATATTTATAACCTAATAATTGTTATTTTTATAAAAACTGATTTTATTCATGCTTATCTCTTTTGTCCGACAAAATAAAGAGCATGGATTAAGTCGTGCTTTTCAAGTAGGCCTAGCTACTTAAGTAATTTTTTAATTCAAAATATTATGCTTTGTTTATGAGGTGAAAGATTCGACAATCTAATCCATTAAGACACCGAATCCTTGAATGTCCTTGGCAGGATTCGGTGATTCAAGTGGCCCATCTCTACTTAAAATGTTATATTAAAATATACATCCATCTTTGACTTGTAATTAGAGTAACTCAGACATCTTCTGCCAACAAGCGTCATAAGACTTCTGGTGGAAACCGCGAATGAAGTTCAATAATTTATCATCATCGTTACTTACAAGTCACTTGAATAATTTAAAAACTCAGTGAATTTAGTAATTTTACTAAGCTTGTGATTTAAAATAGCATTAAAATTGGAATAAAAGCAACATTGTAAAAGCGTGAACTGTGTCGCTTTTCACCATTCTTAATGTTTTGTTTAAATGTCAAGCCCTTCTTTTCTTAGGATTTGGGAGCAAATAATTGAGGTGTAGAAAATCATGGTATTGATCTCATAACAGTAAAAATAAAGGGTATCGAGGAATTGAATTTAACATCCTTACATGTCACTCATGAGGTAAATCAAGATGGTCTCTCTTACCTTGTCTTTCTTGCCACCCTTGTTCTTATCAAATGATGCCTGCTTGATAAGGATGGATGGTTCCTTTTGAAGCAGAGGAGGCATAGGTTTCATCTGAGATGATTTCAGGGAGTCGCTTAGGAGACCCGTTTGGCGCCCTGGAAAGTGTAACAAGATACAAATTACACCCAGAACGTGGGACACATACTTCTAACAAATCCTATGCGAAGCTTAGTAATTTTGTACCAGAATATGTATAAAACTTTTTAGTTTCAAATGAAGATCAGATCCCAGATCAATTCTAATATTAAATCAGGCATCTTTCTTTTTTGTTTGGACCTGCTAACATTTTATTATATAATATTTAGTCTTGTGTAGGAATGAAATTTTGACTTGAAATTTTCGGACGAGAAATAAAAATTTCCCACAGGAAAGGGGGAAAGGAGAACAAATTTAAAAATAATTTTCCGCTTTATAATTACAGTTATATATATTTTTCAAATTTGTAAATTTAGTTTAAACTTAGCTTTCTCATACATTTCAATAAAAAATAAAAATAATTTGATAGTTCCAATTGAGTTAAATGTAGGGATAGATGTCAAAAATAGCTAGAATAAAGACAGGAAAAGGGACCAAAAACTCCCATTTTATTTGCAGTGATTGGTATGAACCATAAAATGACCTGTAATCTTGTCAAAAAAAATAATAGTATGTACACTCAAAATTTATATATTAGAGAAAACTAGTTCAAATGCAACTACAGTAGAACGTCGGAAATCCGGATGTCAAAAATCCGGAGCGTCGCAAATCCGGATCGGCGGTGAGAGCAGGTCAAGTCTTGTACAAAAAACAATTAAGGACTTTTTTACCCAGTAAGTTTCCATTAATTAATGTAGATTCTTTTGTTGTTGTTTTTTTAAAAAGTATTGTAGAGCTACTAATCTAAATTACATAATGTGCATGTTCTTATTCAATATATTTTATTAAAATATTTTGTGTACTGTATTTTTCGAACCCTTCAGCCTCTATTTTGCAATACTCCGAGCGTCATGTATCCTCTAGTCAATACATTATGTATGTATACAGTTAGTGAAAGCACATTTGAAAATCCGGACAATTCTGTAATCCGGATGGGTCCCGATCGATCTGGATTAACGACGATGCTCCACTGTATTATAATAAATTGTGTATTTTTTCCTCAGGCATTTTTGGCATAAAATATGTAAATAAATTCTAAAAATATATTTTAAGATTGACTCCCCCTTGTGTTTTGTTAAGTCTATCTTGTGTGTGAAAGGTTAGTGAAACGCCTTGCAGGGCAAATCCAATGAATTTAAAGCAAATTACTACTCAGGCTGTACGCATAAAAAAGTGATTTAACTTCTAATACATAGGCAAAGTGAATATAACATTTATATGTTGGCAATAAGTTACAAATATTAGTGTTAAGAATAAACATAATATTTAGTTCGATGTTAGATAAATATACTCAATTTTAACATATTTTTACTCAAAATTAAACTTAAAAAAACTGAACCTCAGTGGAGGCCTGGCATTCCTGATTATCTATTGAAAGCTAATACAAATTGTGAAATGATTATTTAAGATTAGGCTCCTGCTGATGGACTAATAATTAATTGCCCGATTACAATTATTTGTTAGTTTCAGCAAGTGAGACACCTTGAAAGATTTAGAGAAGGACAGAGCTATATTATACTTGACCATCTTTTGTGGCATAGAAATTGGGGGAGGGGGGGAGTAGCTTGCCAAGATCAACTATTTATGAACATCAGCCTGTCTATTGTTAGTAGCCTAGCAAAGAGTAGTTACAGGGATGATAAAATAAATAACCTTTAAGAGGTGTCAAACATAGAGAATATTTAATTTGACATAGATACTATCGACGCTTCGCAGACTCCCAGTTTAAAAACCAACCTTGATTCAACATTGACGCTGGTTTAGTGTTTGCTTGTTTAAAAACCATGGTGTTAGCAGCCGGCCGCAGAGACACTTCCTCCTCCAAGTTGGCCTGCCCGACCTGGTGGGCCAACTTCTTGAAGCGAGGGGGGACATCCTTGCCACCCGCTGGGGAAATAGAGAGATGTTAGCTATCCATCTGGTGTACCTGGTTTTAACAGTCTTTAGTTTGCATTCGACAGGTGAAACTCAGACGTCTTTGGCCATCATTAAATACATTTCTGGTGGAAACCACGAATGAAAGTAATTCAAGTTATCATCATTGTTTCACAATAACACTGATAACGCATGGCGTTACATTACTTCTTGCCCATTCACGACCTTAATTTACTTGGATGACAGTTCAAAAAGTTACTAGAAATAATCGCTTATATAGCCCTATGCCAACAGCTGACATCTTTCACTTTGGAAAACTATAGTGAAAAAGTATCGTAATATATGAATTTGATTGTTAACCTCAGAAATATAGGCCAATATTATTTATATATTTGTTTGAGGCTGGGCACAAAGATTATTTATAGTTTTTATTCCACCCAAAAAAATAATATAATTCAGACACTTTCACTTAAGGTCCAACATTGCTTCAAATGGCAACCAACAAATTTAAACCACGTGATTGAACGTGATGGAAACAAGATCTTTACAATGATGCACCCACGGAGTCGATACAAATATTTTTTTCAGTTGAATATTTCGAAATACAATAAAATAATCATAAATTTACTATTATATATATGTATATATAAAATGACAAGTATTTTCTCTTTTCCAATTAAATATGATGCCTGTATTATTGTATTCACTATATTACACATCATTGATAACATTCCAAAACAGGGAATAAGTACTTTTAATTATCTTTAAAATATTTTTTTTTTTGGATTGGGTAAAGAGGATTTATTAAAATTTATGAAACAGTGTAATAAAACTTAACATTTATAACAAAACAGTGATATTTTACAAGTGTTGGCAACCTAAAACCTAAACATATTAACTGTCATCCAGGTAAAAACCTATCATGAACAGACTATTTACTATTTTTTTCTCTATAAGGAAAACCTTAGTTTTTTGAGGTATTTTGTTATATTTGGAAGAAGGTACAGGAAAGGTGGATTGAAACATATTAAGGAAGACAAACCCAATATGGCTTTTAGCAACGAAAATAAGAACACAGTTCACATTTTACATTGCTGCCACGAGACAAAGAGGTAGTGGACACCTCTTGGAGAAAATTGATTGTTACCGACCTAGTTTCATTTATATATGGGTCGAATTAATTATTTTATAGATCCAAAGCTCCAATTTATCTTAGAATACAATCCTTAGAAAAGTAATTACCATTAGAAGAAATATAAATATAAAAGATTAGAAAATACGGATAGTAACTGAATGTTAACATTCTTATAGTCGATTAATTATAAAAGTGTTGAATTACTGGTCTAGTCTTGCTAAGCCCATTTCATAGTTATAAGTAGTTAAGAGTCACCAAAAAAATCTTTTTAAGGAATTAGAATTAGAATCCTAGAATATATTTAGGATTTGGGGGTCACAATCCTAATATTAAAGAAAAGGTTTTATACTCTATGGATTATAAAATTAATACAAACTATGTATCATCATAAGTGAAATTCGTTATCAGTACATCTTAATTTGTGCCAAAAAGATTATGAATTAGCTTGTACAGAGAAAATCTCTAAAACTCACAGTTATTAAAATTCTGCTGTGAATTATTAGTGTTATGGTTCTGCTTTAAGTGGTTTTGGTTGAAGTTTTGTCGGTTTCCGCCTCCAGAGTAAAATCCTTGTTGTTGGCGATTTTGACGGAAACCTTGCTGATAACCATTCCCACCAAATCTACAAGCAAAAGGTTGTGATAATAATAGTAAAACCAAAAAATCATTTAATACATATAAACAAGATGAAACTAAATTGATAATCAAAACTTTTAAAATAATATACAAAGCTGGAATGATCTTAAAATATTTTTTGTTAGTTTTTTTCGATTGAAAACATATATTGTACTTATGGCTAGTCTGACTTCTGTCCGATGTTAAAGTGTGTCTTATGACTGCCAGATAAAATGTATTTATCCATCAGATCAAAGAGAACATATTATATACAAAGCTAAGCCAAAGTATTCTAAAGTCACACACCCCTAATTGTGGCCTTCAATAATTTTACTGATAACGCCAATTTTTTCTTCTTCAAATGTTGTCAAAGCCATGTCAAAAGTTTCGTACAATCCTATAAAAAAATAAATCCAAATTGGTTAAAAAATAACACTTACCCAAACTTGTCGTGCTGTGATGGGGGGATGGTAGCGGTGAGCGAAGGATTGCCCATGGGGAGAGAACCAAGCATATCTTCCAAACCAGACCTCATCTTAAGAGAGGCCATGAAAGGCAGCTCGTTGGACTGCATCGAGACAGGTATGCGGCCGTGGCCCCCGCTACCGCCCATGTGAGAGTGATAGCCCCCTCTGCCTCCGCGAGGCTCCTCTTCACGCAGCTGAAATCATTTACACCACGAGATAAGATGTATTTCCACCATAATACATCCTTTGTCCAAGTAGTATTTAATAATAAAATACACTTCAAAACAGAGTTTGACAACGTGATAAAGTCCCAGTATCAATACGGTCTCTCCCTTAATTCATGCCGAGTATTTGTAAAATCTTCAGTTAAGAGTAATTTCAAAATTTTAAAATCTTGAAACATGTATTTGTTTATTTTGAAAATAAAATAGTATATTTAAAATGTCACCCGTCAAAACAGTGTAAATACATCTTTAAAATGTGAGATATTAAAAATATATGAAAATAAAACACGTTCTTAAAATAAGAATGACACTAAATAGAAATGTATTAGCAAAATTAATCAAAAGGTTTTCAACAAACATGTCAAAGACATTATAATTAAACTAACGTCTAACAATAAAATTACAATGGAATGTCATAACGTGCCAATATTTTTCCAAAATAAGCCTCATATCTTAACTACTCTATAAAAACACGCAAATATCCAAGCAACTAGAAATTTGGAATATTTAATTTATTAGTCCTTAATGTAATAATCATGTATGAACACGTCTTCAGTTCCATTTTCATTCCTCTATGCGGCTTATAAGGGTTTTCACAAAAAATTATCTCACTACAAACTTTATTTCAAATCAATTTATAATGCTTATAAAAGTTAATGTTCATACCAGAAAATATAAATATAATATAAAATACTAAAGATAGGACGATACCAGTTTTTTGATTCAGATTCTTAAATTTTTATCTAAGAATCAAAGACACCTTTGATCAATATTTTGTATAGCTACTTATAAAAACTATGATCATATTACTGAAATTTGATTAGTACAAACCTGGTGAATGGGCATGGGGCCTTCTGTGCTGGTGGCCTTTCGAGGCACCCAGTTATCCCGCCTCAGCTCAATGACATCGCGCAGCATAAAGCGGATACGCAATGGAAGCTCCTCATTGTCTTCCAAAACGGACATCCGCTCAAAATACTGATCCATCAGTTTCTGGAAAGAATCCAAGCCCACTTTTATGTCTTATTACAATGCTAAGATGAGAAACGCAGGGAACCAATGATCATCATTTACTATGATTTTATTTATGGCTTTGAAATCTTCGGCCATAGAGTTTCCTAATGACTTCTGGAGTAAACAATAAAGGATCAATTATCATCATTGTTTCATAGCATAGAAATAATTAAAAGTTACTTTTTGTTTGGTTTTATGAATATTAATCTTGAATTCAAATTTTATAAGGCTGGCGTGCACAAAATCTTTAAAAACATGAGCTGGGACCATGGAATAAGTCTTACTACCGGGTTGGGTGATATGCCTTTGAACTAATTCCAATAACGATTCAGAGGAAATGTACCTATATTTACATGAAAGTGGAAACAATCAAGGAAAACCACCCTCAGTACACCCAAAAGGGATCAAACCCCGATATGCCTATCTAACTATCGACCACCTAAGCGGGTAATCTTCATTAGTGTAAAATTATTTAGCCATTGGGCCTCCTCGTTAAACATAGTTTTCCTTTCCCATATTCGTATGCCAGTTCATTTACTCTTTTGATAGATATTAGAAATGGCTATAAAATAATAATACAGGCAATTGTTGTATCTGTAGAAATTACAAATAAAACTTTGAGATTGTTATGATGATTTGATAAATAAATTAGAAGCTGACAGAAAAGGTGGCCAGCATTCCTTGGCTAGAAACCAGGCCAGAAGCCCAGTTAAAATGGGAGGAATTGAGCCCCTTTGGGCTGACTACAGAACATTATAACCTGGGGGCCACGGGGGCTAAGACGCCGGGCAGATTCAAGATTCAAAGATAAATTCGAGATTAAACTTCATAAATTAATTATCTGACCCAACTCTTAAATGTGTGTATTTGTTCAGTTTCTCGCTAGTATGGTCTAGAAATGTGTGTATTCTTGTCCATTTTCTCGCTAGTATGGTCTAGAAATGTGCTGAATTTAATCCACACTTATTTATATAAAATAAATACTATGATAGTAACTACTCACTTTCCCTCTTTCAGAATCCAGAATGCGGCCACAGGTCCTCATTATCTGACTGAGGCACTCCAAGTCCTCACCCATGTCTTTGAGAGAAGCTTTTTTCTTCTTGTCCAGCAGCTGCTGGATGCAGCGATGGAGGATGCCTTCTGCCAATATCTCCAACTTGCCCAGTTCTCCGATAAACTTGAAAACAAACAAATATTATCAAACTTTTATCCATCTTTGATCACACATGCCATATTGACTAAAACTAAATACAGGATGAACCCTAAAATTGCTATCAATAGAGAGATGCAGAAGGTGAGGTTATTTTTCTCAAAAAACGATGATATTTAAAAGATGAAAGCAATGTAGTTATTTATGAAAATATGAGTCAAATTAGTATTTATTAAAAAAAACTAGGATACAAATGTCAACATTTTTTTTTCATGTTGTTTATGATTTTTGATACTTAACTCAGAAAACAAAGCCTAAATATCCTGAAAACACTAATTTTTTCTGTGACCCGTTTTAAACATCTTATAAAATAAGAAAAATCTTATACGATCCATATAAATGGCAGCCCTGGCTATGCACGATCGCCAGTGTTACCACATTGAAATTGAAAATGAAGACCCTTGACGATCAGAGACGTGATCTACTGGGTATACTTGACAGGTGAGGAGGCGTGGGATATCACATAGTAATTGCTTAAAATATCGCGGAAAAAATTATGACCAAGTTATTCTTACAGCAAAAGCCCAGACCAAGAGGATGCATTAGAAGAAGTTTTACGGCTCATGAAACAAATTCTTGACTGTAAAGAAGCAGATGTCAGCCGAAAGTGAAAGCCACCAAGTATTCTCAGACTAAGAAATTGTTTCCCTAATCAGGCAAGATTCCGATGAAGACCGATGCATTCTGATGGAGCAAAAGCCCGGAGTCTGTAGAGCAGCCTGCCGTCATGTTTATGAGGCATTGGTGCAATATTGCACCATCTTCAAGATTCGTATCTTTACAACAAAAACTGAATGAATTAATGGAGTCAATCAGTGAAGTTTTAAGATTTTTTTGTCATAATCAATGAAATGTAGGAATACTTTTGTATCAAGTACCTAAGTAATATATTTCAAATGCTACATATTTTGTTGATGTAGAGAAACTTATTTTTGTCTTGTAACATACATTTTGTATTTAATTTGTGTATTTTGAAAGCTGAACTCAAAATATGTCCTACAAAAATTCTGTTAGGATTATTTGAAATTTCAAACTAAAAGGGTTCGGATTGGCAGGGTTTTTAAATGATTTAGCCATCGGGCTATTTCATTGTTAGCCTATCATAATAATTAAAATGCCTCATTTGGATGTTTTCTTCACAACTTTTCAGGAATTGGATCCAATTTATAATCATAGGCAAGTTATCATAGGCAAGTTGAGGGTCATTCTGTCAATGGTCTGTCACCTAATTTTGCTTTACGTTAAGTTTTTACTGTAATATTAGTGCTAAATAACCTTGGGGAAGGTAATCGGTAAAGAACACTGTGTTGAAGCATTAAAAACTATTTCAATATAAATCAATATAGCTGCATTAAGTCCTAAGAGGTTTGACATAAGTATTGTCCAAGGATGTTTGTTGTTATATGCTAAAATAAGGTATTATATAAGCTATTTTCTGGTCAACATGGTTTTATTACATAAGCTATTTTCTCGTCAACACGGTTTATTTCTACAAAGACTATTCTCAGGTCAACGACGGTATATATTTTTTACAAAGGTTGTTTTCGAGTCTATGCAGTACACTATCAATATAGTAATTACGGTTTTACAAAAGCTATTTTTTGGGCTAATACAGTATATTATGGTCAATATGGTATATTTTATAAAGGCTATTTTCATGTTAATATTAGGGGTATGGAAAGCTTAAGACTTTGCTTTTTAATAATAATAATAATAATAATAATAATAATAATAATAATAATAATAATAAAGCTTATACGTGTACAAAATTTTGCCAGGAAAAAATTGTGCTAAAATAGTGTGATAAATTTTTGCCATTTCTAAGCCGTTATGTAAGTTACAAATCAATACTCATATGGAAAAAAATCTTGAGTACAGTAAGTGAATTTTAAGTTGTGATAGTATGGTTTATCAAAATAGAACAAAACTTACAAAAAATGTGCAATCAAATAATTTTTAAGATTTTTTGTAGATATACCAAAAAAATATTTTTATCATATAACCACAAAAAATATTCAAACTTCAATTTTACTTCAAGAATCCCATATTCGCTACAAATTGAAAAAGTGGACTTAGCATATCCCCAAATCGAAACAGTATATTAAATTAATAATGTGGAAAGTCACCTTGATGTTTCCCAACATCTTGCGCTTGGCAAGCTGTCTGCGCTCCTCCTCCTCCGGCGCCAAGGGGCCATTGCGGTGTTCAAAGGCTTCTGTTGCCTTGGATCGATTCTCAAACTCTGTGCGGCACTTGTTCAACAGTAAGAGACGAAAGGTGCAAGGATTCGGCGGGGACTCGAAGTTAGGTGCTTCTTCTGTGAGCCTTTTGCACAGCTGTGCGTACATAGAACTGTACTTCGGCTCATCGAGGGCTTTTTCGAAGATCTGTAATAGAACAGAGCCTTAAGTGATATATATATACATACATACCCCTATATATTATTTATAATTGGACCTAAAGTGAACAAAAATTACATTTAATCAAAAACTCAAAAAACACCTTCACCAACGTTAGTCATAAGACATCTGTTAGAAACCTGAGCTACGTCGGGGGAAAGGAAACTAAAACTAATCTTCGATAGAATCTAGCAGTATGGCTCATCCAAAATGTAACTTACCAGCAGAATAACACCTCTCAGAATCACAATCGAGTTTAATTCTGTTTGGAGTAAATCATCACTCAACTTCTGGAACTTTTCTGGGGTAAGTTTGTTGAGAATTCCCCGCACCTAGCAAATAAGACAAGTTTATATTAAAAGATGGTTCCAAAAGTCTACATATTGTACCTATGTGGAACCAATGGCAAGGAGAAAGCTAAGATCTAATTTTTATGGAAGGCTGGGTTTGGATTCATACAAAATGAATAGTGCACAATTCATAGTAAAAATACAACCGTTTGAATCCCAACTCAATTTAATTTTTGATTTAATTTTGCGTAACCTCTTAGCTCTAGTATATACGAGGCTCTCTAAAAATATTTCTCACAAGGGCTACTTGAAATAGTCAAATTTAGTAAATTGTTTTGTTTATGTTTATGTCGCCGTTAGCGATGATAGTGCCAACATTTGATGATAAAAGGTGTAATATGGCTAGCACAATGAACCCTCTGACCATTATTCTCAGTTTTATAGACTAGAGCTGCTAATTATTTATTCTAGTATTCTCTCATCTTGTCCTTACAAACTCGAGTTTGACCCAGTTCCAGACCAGTCGTTTATAGAAAATTTGTTAAAGCACCGGGGATCAAACTTAGGACATCTGGATCTGTAGCCAGAACCCTTAGACCAAAGAGGAAGTCATTTTGAAACATATATCTAACATAATTTAAGCTAGTGCCTTTACTATAAAATAAAAATGGGTTCTTTCTTTGATTCCGATTTTATTGGTCATATATTAGGGAAAATCTACATCTTAATATCAGAATAAAATTTGTTTAGCATTTTTTTTCAATTGTGTTCACAATCGTAACTGTTAAAATAAATTTAAAGGAAAAATGTGAGTAGCAAGTATGACTACTTCAAGACAATTTCCGATATGACAGATATTTTTCGTCCTATGTTTAACACTGGCATTTTAATCACCTTATATAGGGCATGACCTGTATGAAAAATAAATATGTTAGTACCTTCCGGAAGATAAGATCATTTTTGTTTTCTGGGGTTTGTGCATCTCGTCTTACAGTTGAAGGAGGGATCCAGCGCCGCTTTGTGGAGAGGGAGCGAGAATCGTCCCTAAAAAAAATTACAAGGTTATCTAGTGTATATAGCCTCATCTAGGCCTAAAAAATGCAATTTTCATAAAAAAAAAGGCCTGATCTTACAGCTATAAATGATACTAGATATACTTTAAAGTATTATGTTACATACCTTCCTCCTGAGACACGAGAAGCACCCCCCGGTCCTCTAGGGCCGTCCGTTGTTGCTTGTGTTTCGGCCCCCAGGACAATGAACAACTAGCGCGTGCAAAAATGGGGTTGGGAATCTGAAAGTCATAGGATCATTTAACAGCTTAGCTAGCTGACAACATAGCAGATCCCAATGAAAAATTATATCAGTTCCATTTAAAAAAACTCTGAATAAATGATCGGAAATGCAGTAAATCTTACTTAAAAACTAAGCTAGCCTATGTGCTATAAGTTTAGCCATTATGAAGAGAATCGATATTAAATGACAAAGGATTAGATGCAAAATAAGTCAAAGATAATTAATTTATAGAAAATAATGCCAATATCAGAGGTACAGTATTTTAAAAATAAGATTAAGTGTGTTCGTTTTTGGAACTCTTGTCATAATAAAGATATAACTAATTCATATTTTGTTGTTTCAACATATTTTTCATGCTGATAGTTATCTATTATTGTTGAAATTAACATTCCACCTTTTCATCTCATTTTTATTGGAATAGAAAAATTACGAACAAATTGTTAAAATTATGTCATTGGCATTTTAAACTAAGATACTAGATGTCATTTGCCTTGGCTACTACTTAAACCAATTGAATTTTTATTAGCGCTGAATAATATAATTTATAATAGAATTTTGATTAGCACTGAATAGTATTATTTATAAAAGAAACTCCATGTGATAAGCCTAGTATATTAATAATTTTGTAATAATTTATTTTTATGCCCAAGGCGTCAGCCCTACCAGACAGGATACACAGTTCATTCACCCCCGCAACAATTATAGTGAACAATCATATTGAAAATCTGTAGTGCTTAATAATACTGAATACACAAAAGTATAAAAGTACGTTGTATTTTTATTTTTAAACATGCAGGCAGCATAGATTAAAATTAGAATATACAGTCCGAATAAATCCACAGCATCGATGCCAGACCACTTGAATACTACAGTTAACATGCGCTGTCGCCATCTTGGCAAATCTACGAAAGAAGAAATTAATCAATAAACGACTCGGATGTCCTATTAGCAAAGTCTACACAGCAATGTAATTCAAATTTATATTCGAAAGAACACCAATAATCCAAATTTTAAAACCGGAAAGATAGAACATTTACAAAAATCCTAATTAACAAAGACAACCACAAGCCTTTTAAAGATGGCCTTGATTCCATCACACCAAAGGGAAGCCATCGCTTCATTTCGAGAAATCTCTCAAGCATTTATTTATTAATTTTCAGTTAAAACTAATACAAAATATGCTCAAAAGTTAAAGTACTTACTATTGACTAGCAGTACCAGTGAGGTTACAAACTCTTTTTGCGTTCCTCTAACAAAACGATTGTCGTGGCGTACACGAAGAACGTCACATACAATCGACTGCTATTCCCCCCCGCCACTCCGGCAACTGTGATGCGACAGGACAAGGTTCCCCAGCCACACGATTACGGGAAATCCGTGTGCTTACCCCTGGAAACCCCGTGGGGAAACACGTGTAGTTTACACCCCAAAAATGACCTACTGAAGATAATTTACCCCTAAAATGTGATTCTAAAATTATTCATGACATAAAGTAGGCTATATTATATAAAAGCATATAATTATTGATTATATTATATGCCGAACATAAACGGCGAGTGGGTTGCAAGAATTCAATGGGGGAGGGGGTTAAGATGTGAAACAGCATATTGTTTAAAATAAATTTTTGAAAATATAATTTTGGGAATTCGAAACAAAAATTGGCGAGGGAGCCATGAATACGAAACCCTCTGCTATCACCTATAGGATAATACATTCAGTATTTCTATCACTAATCACGTTCATGGGCGTAGGGAGGAATTAATTTGGGTGTGGGTTTAAAATCCTTAGTAAGAACATTGTTATTTTATAGAGTAGTGGTAGAAATTTAATAACTGTGCGAGGGAGGGGGAGGGGTCAAGTAACCAAAAGTATAAACTTTTTTTTAAACATCACGTCTTACTACCATAACTACTCTGGCTATGCACTTCCTAGAAATTATTTGTACATAGTGGCCCTTGTCTGGATAATTTTTTTAAAAATCATACTCTTTTTACCAACGACTTGAAATGGTGCTCCAATAAAAAAAATGAAATTTGGATTTTCCTTGGGGCTATATAGACTAGTCCTCCATTTTTGTTGTTGAAAATGTTGATGTTTCTAATAACTATATTAAGAAGTGTTCCTCTCAAAGATTATTTCGGAAATCAAAGGGCTCTAGAAGCTATTTTAGATGCTCTTCCATCTATAAATTTTTAAAATTGGATGCCCTTAGAAGAAATGTGGAATAGTCCTGCCCTGGATTTTTTTAAATTAGATGACTTTAGAAGCTATTGAAAGTTGTATTCCTTCAGCACATTTATGAAAATTGAATGCACTTAGAAGCTTATTTAAGTGGTCCTCAGTTGGATTATTTGTTAAATATTATATGTTTTAGAAGCTACTTGGAATGTCTCCCTACGGGTATTTCTTTTAAAAGTCGGATGCCTCTAAAGCAATTCAGAGTGATGGTCAACCAGATTTTTTTTTTTAATTAAGTGCTTTCATTAAGCTATTTGGAGTGGTCCTACCTTGGCAAAAATTTTAAACGTGAATACCTCCATACATTATTTTACAAGGCTATCATTAAGCTTCACATTTTTAAAAACCTTTAAAAATGTCGAAGGGGGTTCCCCCCCCATCATCCCTCACCCCTCCTTGTACCCATGATCATGTTTTAGTTATTATTACAAAGGATAACAAAGCTCAATCTGCAAAATGTATTACTTCGGTTGAAAAAACTTTAGCGGCAAAAAGTTTTTCAAATCAATATAATCACGGAAGTGGTGCTATGTGGTATTCAAAATAGTAAACATATTCTAACGAGCCCAGAAAACGGCTTGAAATCTGACGTATGATTTAATAAGCCACTGTTCATTTTAAGAATATATCAATTCAGCTTAGAGTTCACGGTAGGAATTACTCTCTGAAAGGTCTTTTTTCCTACCAATATCCTTCTATATAATAGATTTCTGGTAGGGAAAAAGGCCTTTCAGAAAACAATTCCTACGCTGAACAGACTTTAGCTTAAAAAAGCTTACTGGTTTTGAGCACATTTGCAATTTCAATTTGTTGGGAGTTTCGGTTAGAAAATATAGGCGGGCTCTACCATTTACGAGAATTTTTTTTCCCCCATGAGAATTTTGGCAGGGATATGTGTATTATCGTACACTTAAGGTAATATAGATTTTCGACCAGCATTGTAGCCAATTACGCAACTCGTAATTAAAAGGATATCTTAAGATAATATCCACGAGTTATTATTTTGACTAAGATATGGCATGAGAAAAGGAATATTAATAACCGATAACATAACGCCTTGTTGTTAAGCAAAACACGCCATTTTCCCCACCTTATCGAAAGTAAATATTGTATTCAGGAATGAGATCAATACCTACTCTGATTATTATTAACTTTAGTTTAGATATGAAATCATCTCGACATGTGCAGGCCCGTACTTTGAAAAGTGACGTAAACATTTTATTTGGTTCAAGACGAATATTTGAAATTATTTCTTAAAGTTTCGGCCGCATAAAACCTACCAAATTCATTAGATACCCCATTGCGCATTGGGCCTAATATTATAAATCGCAAAATAAACAGATTTCAGAGCGAATTATTTGGTCTTCCGATATTGTAACCTATGATGTCTGACGTAGATTTTCCATGGATTAATGTTTGAATTCTGTGAGGCTTCAACAATTAAAAAAAAATAATTTTAAAACGAATAACGCCTAACAAATACTACGAATTTATCTATGATTATTTAGAAGACAACTAAAATCAAACCATTGAAATAAAATTAATACTAACTATCCTCTTTTGAATGAAATATCCGCCAGCCTAGCAAGCAGTTATAGTAAAGTAGAACAATGCATGTCGCACAACCAACGACAGCTGAGCTTCTTGAAAATAAACGTCGGTCCTGTTGTTCAGTCATATGTTTAGATTAGCCAGGATAGCTTTCCTGATAAACAGCATGAATCACGCGATACTAGCGAAACACAAACGGGTGGAACATTTACAACACAAGACATTTAGTCACAGCCATAAAAACAAAATGTTGTTCTTCCACAACGAGCCGTGCAACGTTGCCAAGTCTACAGTAATCTTAACAGATGCACAGAGGTCTTGCGCACAAGTTTTTTTTACGTCAGTAAACAGACAAAAAAAAATTCGACATTGTCGTTTATCCGAATCGGGCACGTGTTTTTTAGCGCGGAAAATTTGCGAGCTGCTCTTTCCTTTGCTATAGAATGTTTTCGTGATTATTCACAAACTTTCAGCTACACCAACCATGCTTCACATTTAAAGAGGTCTCGGGATTACCATAATTTCTAAGTTTAAAAAAGCTAAATAAAATGTTATATAATATATTAACAAACTTTAAATGAAAGAGGCGAAAATTGATAAACATCACTATCGGAACTTACGGCTTATTTGACTATCTGTTCAAGTTGTACGCAAATGTATTAGTTGAGGGGGTTGAGGCAAAAACACTATAACCCTCATTTTATGAAAAAATGTACTAGCACAGATTTCTGGTGGCAAATAGATTTTTATATTTGAATTTTTACCCTTTATTTTAAGTGACAAGTTGGGAATATACATATTTTAAATATAGTAAACAAAACATAGACTATAATATTATCATTCTTCAGATTTATATATTTGAGCCTCAAATTTTGAGGCATGTTACAAAGTGGGCTTATTGTTAAAACCCTAAATATGAAGATATTAATGGAATAATAAATCGAGGACCAATGAGGACTATATAAAAAAGATGTTTAGTTTCTGAAATAATACTTGATAAACAACTTATTTTTTATTTATTTAGCACCGCGTCTTACTAGCCGTTCGGGTTATACGCTTAAGTACTAATTACGCTAATGGGTTAGGAATTAAAAAAGGTTGAATAAAGGGAAGTGAACCCGTATTTGCGCGGAGGGAGAGTGGAAAACCATTTAGGAAAACCCCCCAGTACACCCGACTCGAGATTCGAACCTCGATCTCCCCGTCCTCGGCAGTCGAGCTCAACACGACCAGCGCGTTAGCTAACTACGCCACCGAGGTGGGTAACCTGTTAGTTATAAAAAAAACTACTTAACAAAAAATTTACAAAATATAAGACGGGCGCCTAAAATCTGTCAAGAGGGCGACATGGCGCCCGCGGGAATCACGTTGCCGACCCCTGTTATAGAAAATTAAATAGTCAAAATATCCCTCTAAATCTGTGAGGATTATCATGTTTTGCCCCAACCCCCTCAATTAAGCTATGGAATTAGGTGTGAGGAAAGGATAATTTAGGGGAAGTGTACGCGCATTCGCGTGGATAGAGAGTGAAGAACCACCCTTGGTACATCCGATCAGGATTCGAACCCCGTTCTCCCTGTCATCAGCCGTCTAGTCTAACACTAGAGTGACGCCTTAGACCAAGCTGCCACTGAAATCGGCCCAAGACAAATGTATTGTAATGAAAATATTCCTAAATCTAATTACTTTGCTCTAAAGAGAATAAGATCCAATCACGATTTTATCAATAATGGTTCAGATTAATATTATCGCCATTCGTGATTGCGGGAAAGTATTAATCACTTTTGTTTAGTGAATCAGGTTTACTAATCAATGTAGGATGGCTTAAATGTTTATTCATAATATACATTCACATTACACTTCTTTTTTCTCACTTTAATGCAGTAAAAACTTTACCAACAAGGTTTTTCTGTTTTGCAGTGTAAAAATATATTTTTATGTTTATGAAACTATCTCTGTTATGCTTTAATATTTATATATTATATTTTGATTAAGTTTAATGGTTTACATAAAGGTGATTTTTTTTAACATAATATGTATAAAACGAGAGAAAAGGGAAATGTTTTTGCAGTTTTTATATCAACATTTATTTTGGTCAAAATAAATCATATATTATTGCTCCATTAGAAACTTAGAGTTTAATTTTCTTCACATGTTGATAACAGTTGTTGATCATCAGTCAAGGGTGTCCTGGAATTTAATGACAACTTTTTCTCTCAATTTAAAAAGTTTATCATCTAATGCCGCTATCCTCAAGATGGATATTCAAATGTTGAAATCACCGCGTGAAGAAAATTAAACGCTATGTTTCTAACCGGTAAATATTTTATTTGGGCAAAAAAAAAAGTTTTGCTATAAAAACTGCAAAAAAACAAAAAAAACTGGCCTTCCTTAAATATGTCATGGCCGTCCCCGTATCTTTTAATGATGGTTGGAAAGATAATTCTAATCTGAGAAGTACGTTTACATTGCCAGACACTTCCTGGGAAAACAAATTGAACGAGTGAAGATCAGTTCGGAGATTGTAGTATCATCTACATTCAGTGAATGTCATAACTAAAAAAAATATATAAGTGTAAAATAAAGAAAGGCGACCTTTCGACTTAATTTTTGCCAGTTAAAAAATGTCTCATGTATTCACGAAATAGTATGCAGATAACGGTGACGTATGCGGCAACGTCTAATGAAAATGTTGAATCAGTTTCATTGTAACAGTTTCAAGCGATTTTGAGCTAAAGGCGTTTAGATTTCAAGGAAATTAAAAACGCAGATTAAAAAAAGAATCTTAGCTTCGTACGTGAAGGGTACACAGATGAGTAGGGAGAATTATTACAAAATGTGGTGAAATATTTATTATTTATCATGAGGTATTATTTTAAGAAATGCAGTTGAAAAGAATAATATGAATCTTAAGCTATATTTGAAATTTAATAACCAGTATGAAATGTCTCATATTTGATTTATTTTGTTATTTAAAGCCAAAACTAATATGCGTCTTTTTCCATAAAATCAGAGTTACCCCTCTTTTCACTAAACATGCCTTGTACATTACAAGTTTCCCAAAGGAATTTCTATTTTTTCACTTTATAAAGTAGTACAGAGGAATCAAATTTCATTTTTATATAAAATGACCGCTATAAAGTCATCATGACATTATACCAAAAAATAGAAATGGTATAATAATATTATATCTGTCATGAGCATGGTGGCATTATCTAACAAACTTTTTAAATTAAAGAAATTTTGAGGTTACCATGTGAAGAAAATTAAATTCTATGTTTTTACTGGAGCAATATTGTATTTGTTTTGGCCAAAGAAAAGATTTGCGATAAAAACCGCAAAAACTCTGGCTTTTCCTGGCATCTCCTATACCACCTTTAAGCCAGCAGGTAGTATAATGTGAGAAAAAACAATAACAATCCAGCAGCGCTTTGTTTATTTTACAGTCATTTTGCCATTGGTTTTCCTCATTGTCAAACGTCAAGACTTTCGCAACAATTGATTTTTAACTATCAAGTGTTTTTACACCATCAAAATATAACCTTTTGGATAATTATTTTTCTGTGGAAGCAGCCTCTGGTAGTTTTCTTACAAATACTTTATAAAATAGAGCTTCTAAAATATAGCGAACCAGAAAAAAGGACCGTGGTTGGTGACGTCATATAAATAGTATTCGGTTGTGTTATGCGCATGTGTTTACAGAATAGAAATGTTTTATTTTCAAAAGTATTTTGTATGTCTCTTTTTCTAAGTTATGAAAAACGTGAATTCAATTTGTGTGGCCAGTTATAATAAGATACAAGTGTTTTGGCAGTTTTTAAAAAAAAATCAAAACATTTGGTCAAAATAAATCAAATATTGCTCCAGTACACACAGAGTTTAATTTTCTTCACACGGTGATATCAACAGTTGTTGAATATCTGTCATTACCATAGCAGCATTAGATGATAAACTTTTTAAATGAAAAGAAAAAGTTGTCATTAAATACTAGGATACCCTTGACAGATATTCAACAACTGTTGATATCAAGACGTGAAGAAATTTAATCTGTTTCTACTGGAGAAATATTTGATTCATTTTGGATGGATAGTTTTTTTATATAAAAAACTGCAAAACTGATCTTTTCTCGCGTCCCCTTCCACCTCACCTTTGGACCACCAATAGGCCCGGTCCTTTGCCTCCTCCTTAAGCTCACAGAATTTTCTTCTTTCCTTCAATTCACCCAATATTTGATTCCTCCTCCTTCCTAAGCTCCTCTTTCCATTTCTTAGAGCCGCAGCTTTTATAAAAACTTTTGACTGCTAATATAGTATCACTAAGAACATACTTGAGGTTAAAATTAGTGAAAATCTGTTGCTATCTGTCAGAGACCACCACTTCTACTCAGGATGGCCTGTACTTGCCCGGGCTATCCGCAAATTTACACTACCGGGGGTGGGTGGGGATGAAAATGGTAGAATTGAGACAAGGTGTATTCTCATGGTGTCTACTCAACTTGACCAATGAAATTCCCAACTTTTCCCCTGATCAGTTCCTAAAATTTCCAACTAAAAAGTATGTCACGTCCTTCTAATTCCCCCACCTCCCCCTAGTTTTTCTATTAATCTTTTTTTATGAATAATAATAAATTTAAAAATTTTAATAAACACATTTTTTAAATTTGTATTAACATTGTCTATTAGGAATTATAAAATTTATTACACAGCTACAAAAAAAACCTAGTTTGAATAACATTATTATTTACTGTTTTAATGATTATTGTATTTCATATTTTGAGTAAAACCACATTTTCCCAGATTTTATTGAAATTTACCAAATTCCCGGCTTATTCCCGTTTTCCCCCGATCACTTTAAATTCCCGGCTAATTCCCGTTTTCCCTGATTTTCCCAGATGGTAGACACCCTGATTCTGCATTCACGGTAGGAATTACTCTCTGAAAGTTCTTTTTTCCTACCAATATCCTACTATATAATAGTTTTCTGGTAGGGAAAAAGGCCTTTAAGAAAACAATTCCTACGTTGAACAGACTTTAACAACATTTGGGACGAAAACGATTTTGGGAATAAACATCTCAGTATATTCGGCCGGAATTTGAGCCCTGAAATCACTTTTCATTAAAAAAAATAAAAAAAAATTAGATGAGACCGACACCTTTACCCACGCAGCCACCTGTGCGCAGTTCACGTCACATCACAATGAAAAAATAAAAAATCCTGCAAAATGGGGAACCCGACGAGATTTGAAGCGATGATTATCTCGCACGGTAGTTAGAACAAAGAGATGGCGGCGGACTGACTTTTCGATCACGCCCACATCTCGAGGACAGTTGAGCCGCAAGGTCGTGGTATCCTTGAAAGAGCCGCGCGAGCCAGCTGTTCCTGTTTAGCAAGATGGCATCATGGGTCCAAACACATTACGTCTGGCAGCTAAACAAAAATACACTTTTGACGGCTGCCTAAAAATAGAACAGTTGCGTTATAAAGTCGCCGGTGACATTAAAAGTTGGACCCTCACACATCTCCCAAATGAATCGGTGAAGGTTACGCCACAAGACAAAGCTACACAGTCCAATTTAAATAGGAAGAGCCTTATCTGACAGCTAGAGAAGTTACTAAAACCTGATTTTTAGATTAAGTCCACTTTCCACCAACAGTGATTGAAAGTCACTATTTGCATTTTAGATTTGAGAAACATAGCAGCCCCGCCAGATGCTCAAACCAGACCCGGTACCAGGGGCAGTAAGCCATAATTATAGAGGGGCAGTTAGGGGAAAAAAGGGGGGGTTGAGAAGCCTGCGGACCATCCCCCGGTGGCCTTAATCTGGATTTTTTTTAAAAATAAGACTCTTCTATAGGCTATTTGGTGTGATCCTTACCCAGAAGCCTCATGAATTTTGAATGCTCCTAGGAGCTATTTTAAGTGGTCTTCCACCAGCATATTTTTGAAAAATGGGTGCCTCTAGAAGCTTTTTAAAGTGGTCCTCTTCCAACACATTTTTGAAAATTTAAAAACACGCTAAAAATTATCTAGGGTTTGATACAAACTCATTTTTCAGCTTCATGTTCTAGAATATCAGAGATAAATTTAAAGGGGAGACAGTTTATTCCAGTCACGGGGAGAGGGGACAAGCTCTTTCCAGAAGGGGAATGACCCCCTCAACCTTGTTTATACACCAATTCTTGACTTTGATTTGTACATTCTTCTAAACTGTGGTCACTTTTACAAAAGAAAAGCAATGCACAAAAATTAATACAAACGTATCTTAACTGAACACGGACATGTTACGCACATAATAAAGTGTTTAAATATACCTTGATTTTAACGCCCGACTTTATTTGCATGCCAAATTCAGTTTCAGTATGAAAATTATAGACTCCATGAAATCTACAAACCCTTCAAAAGTATTTTTGTTTAGTAATTGGTGTGGTTGACAGAGTGCAACTAAAGGCCTATTTTGATTACAAAGGGGCGTATAATGTTAGAGCTGCGTTTGGCTTATAAAATGCAACATGTTCTCTATTATTATTTTTATCACCGTGTCTTACTACCCGTTCGAATTTCACGCTCATGTGCTAATTACGCTAATTGGGAAATATTTAGAGGTTGTGTACATACATTCGCATTGTGGGAGGGTGGAAAAACATTTGGTAAAAACCACCCTATGTACACCCGACCAGGATCAAACTCCGATCTCCCCGTCTTCGGCAGTCTTGGCCAACACGAGAAAAGCGCGTTAGACCACGCGGCCACCAATGCGAGTAAAATTTAGTCAAATGTAATATTTTTTACCACCGCCATTTAACATTGAGTTTCCTATGAAACTCAAACTGTAGATCTCATCTCACGAATTCATTATATTATTAGCTATAAAAATAACAGTAATAATATAATAAAATAATATCCTTGCCGAGCGCAAAATAAAGGCCCTTCCAACGAAAATAGGGCCGTAACTTCAATCCCCGTCCCCCCGGGTACCGTACGTTTATTTGGGCGAGATTCGCATCAAAGGACACGCAGGCAGCGGAATGAAAAGCACATTTTAGCCGCGGTCAGTGACACACAAAATGTCTGCCAAGGCACGGCCGAAGGAAATGAAGGGAGCACAGCACAGAGCCGCATTATCCCGCCGACCCCAAAAGTTCAAACACTCCAAAGTGGGGAGGGGGATAGGAATCCAAGGTCGTAGCTGACAGGCCATCGACGCTCGCGGTGTTGCCAAACTTGCTGGTCCAAGGTGAGGCAGATACAAAGGAAGTGAACGCACGATTCAGTTTCCAAAAAAAAAATCACAAATCTGTGTGGAGATAAGCTCTTCCACTAAAGTATCTGAATAGCTCTTATAAGAATTCGAACCCAGGACCTTGGGATGTGAAAAAGTATTGATACTTTACTAGTGTATAAATGAATTGAAAAGGTTAGGTTAAGTTTGGTGAATAAATTGAGTTGATTTGAAATCTAAACCTTTAAATGAAATTGATGTCCCTTTATTCCTATGTTAATCCAGATCTATACATACCATTATTAAACAAACTTAATTTGACTGGAGATGTTAACATAATTTTAGCTTGTTTTGAATTTATGTCAACTCACATTTTGCATTGTAATTCTTAATGTTATCAATGTTAATTTGGCTATTTGACTCTTATATGAAAAATTATTGAGTCGATGAAATATTTTTAAATGTTTGAAATTTGCTATATAGTTAGTATTCCGATTATATTTAATTTTTCAAGGGTATTTCACTATCACAATAATTTTTCTTTGTTACCGTATTCATATTTATAAAAACTTAATTTCTTAAAAATAATTTTCTAGATTCTTTAAATAAATTTTTTAATTGATTCATCTCGAGTAACAGAATAATTTAATTATTTTATTTAGGTTTCACAAACTAATTCTTCAAAGGAAAGAATAAGTGTGTTACTTTGTTTTACATTACAGTATTGTTAATTATTTTAAAACAAAACAATACAAATTTGAATACAAAACTTAAAAATTAGATTGTTTTAAAAGAATTAAAATTGTTCTATTTTCATTGCAAAACATTTTATGGGCTCAGATGCTCGATGGCTTTATGGTAAATAAATGACAACCAAATATAAGGCTGAAAAAAAGCTTCAAAATTAATTTGAATGATTTAAATTTTAAAATACAAACACATTTCAGATTTGGATATTTATTTCATTCACGTACATTTAAAAAAATGACACCTAGACATGGGAACTAAGCATGGGACCCTTGACTTGGTATCACTATGCTCTACCATTGAGATTTCCAGGATTTATCCTGAATTATAATTCAGCACCACGTCTTACTACCCGTTTGAGTTATACGCTTAAGTACTATTTAAGCTAATGGGTTAGGAATTGGGAAGGTTGAATATAGAGGAAGTGAACCCGCATTTGCGTGGAAAACCATTTAGGGAAAACCACCCCCAGTTCACCCGACACAGATTTGAGCCTCAATCTCCCCGTTCTCGGCAGTCGAGCTCAACACGACTAGCGCGTTAGCTAAATACGTCACCGAGGCAGGTTATCCTGAGTTAATTCATTCTTCACTTATATTTTAAGCCAGTCTGTGATGGACATGTGGAAATAATTGGTTACCTATATATTGAGCTATTATTCTATTAATGATAACACGGTTACCAGCAACCCCCGAAGTGGCTTATCACTGTGGTACCAATGATGCTTCATCAACAAGAAGGTATAATTTGTATGTACTATGTAATTGACACATGAGTCATCATATACAGGAAGTTTTAAATTATTATCGTCAACCTAGGTGATCTTGGGGTAAAGTCCTTGTTACAGGACCCAATAGTTATGGGTTCAAACCCAGCCGGAGTCGACATATTTTTCTTGAGAGTTAAAAATCAGTAGCACAACATCTTTCGGAGGAGAAGTAAAGCAGTCGGTCTCATGTCGATTGTGGAATGTAAAATAACCCTGGAAGGTATGTGAAAATACCTTTACCGACAAAATTGGTAAGCCCTTTCGCGCTCGCTCATAGAAATGTGTGTGTGTGCTTATATAATCAGTTGGGGAGAAAGTTCATATTAAATACCTCAAATAAATAAATAAAAAATTATTATCATTACATTTATTTTGAATATCTATAGCCTACTTGAAATACAGAGGTTATTCTGTACTTCAGTAATCTCAATAGAAGCCCCATAGAAACTATGAAAAATCAAAATATGTTGGCATCTCCAAGTTGATCCACAAGAATAACAATGTTAGGAGTGCCAATCAATATATAGCTCATCTACATTCATTCATGTGTGCTTGTCAGATGAAAAGTCACATATTGGGATTGCTGGACAAGCTGATTGGAAAGAGAGACTATTGTCCATTTCCTGTGTACTCAATATACACAGTTATATATTGTGCTGTGTTCAGCCATCAGAAACAATATATGGGTGCATTACTGAATTCAACAAAATGATTAGTTATTAGGGCTGGGATAACGGTTCATGGATATGTATACAGTACCGTGATAAAATATTTAAATTTTTTCTAGCATTGCATTCTAACCACTCGTTTGGGTCCTATGCTTATATGTATTATTAACTACGCTAATCTGTAAATTATAATATTTCATTTAGAGAAAGTGCATCCACATTCGTGTGAAAGAGAAGTGGAATAGCATTTGTGTAGAACCACTCTTAGTACAGTACACCCGATTTGAGATTTAAACCATGATCTGCCCATGGTCAGTTCAGTCCACTGCCAGAGTGACACCTTAGATCAGGGTTCGCCTACCTTTATGTGCACCAATCGATTTACAGAGACTTATTAAAGGTTCCGCGATCACTCATCTTTCATTTTATTTTTACAGACTTTTTTGTCCATTCAGCTTATCTTTAAATTCAATATTTCCTCAAATTCTTGTGTCCCCCACCTTTCTAAAGTAAATAAAATGCACATTTTCATATTAATCTATTATTATAAGATCACCAAATATTACTGATCAAGGTTGTTTTGGTTACTCAAATTATATTTGATAATTCTTGATACATTTTTGTGAGTTTAGAAGACCTAAAAGATTTACTTTCAACGACGTTAAAAAGCATCCTTACGTGATCAGTTGAAAATATCCACGAGATAGAAGGGTTGCCCCTACCCTAGACATTCAAACACCAAAGCATTATGGGGGGAAAAAACAACAGCTAGCTTGGGTAGGCCTAAATTTAAAATAGGGTGAATATTTTGGTCTCTCTGCCTAGGTTTTGGGGGTCTACCAAGAGCAATCAAATTTAACTTTATACTAAAATACACGCAAAATTTGATGAATGGAAATGGGGGCGGGGGAGTGGATAGGCACATTACACAGGAAATCAGCTTATATATCCCTCAAACCCCATAAAGATTAAGGATCCCAGTAAATAATTATTTTGCTTTTAAATAATTTAAATATGACAGAGACCTCCTGAATTAACCATAATCTAAAGTACAGTGGAAAGGTATCTTGATTAAGTCTAAGAGATGGCAGTACTAATTAAGTGATTTTAAATTACTTTCTCCCCCTTTTCCCCTGTACTCTTCATTTTTATGGATGACACAATTATACCATCCTGAACTATATTTTTGTTTCATAAATATGATTTTAGTTTAAATATAAACCGTATAACATTAAAAGAAATAGATCAAGCAGCCTACATCACACTCAGTGCATTTTTTTTAATTATTTCAGATTCATCTTATTTCTAGAGACATGCAGACTGGTTCCTAGTAGTACAACAAAGGAAGATGACAAAATCACCGGCTCCAATTTGTTTTTTATGGACAAGCAACCTGCCAACCATTAGTGAATGTAATATACGTCCATTGTGAGTTGTTCTAAACCCCAAAGTGAGAAACAAACAAAAATCAGTATGCCTTTGCACTTAGATTGGAGATGACAACAAATATGTATTTGAAATTGATGAAAGTGTTTTTTACTCTAATAAAAAAATTCTAAGCTCCTTAAAGTCTGTTCACCATAGGAATTGTTTTCTGAAAGGCCTTTTTCCCTACCAGAGATCTATTATATAGTAGGATATTGGTAAGAAAAAAGACCTTTCAGAGAGTAATTCCTACCGTGAATGGAATTTAGAATTAACAGGCCTATTGAATTCGAGGAGGAAACCGTGATGAAAAAACTGGATAGTGTCCTTTCATCATGATTTCCATTATATGTGCCTTGCGTTGGGCACAAATTATCGTGGTATGTGTGATTATACATGTCCCCGCGATGTGTGCCAATTATCATGTTACACATGTGCCCCATGGTGGGCCCCAATCATGCTAGTACAGGGTGGTTGTCAAATAGAAAGATATGAAGTATTTATATTAAATATAGCCATATATGGCTGAGTAGATAAATATAAAAATATATCAAAAATAAAATTATTATTTAATTTTGGAAAATATATGAAATATAAAAATTAGGATCATTACAATGGAAATAGTGGAAAATAACCCGAGGAACAATATTTCCAGTTTAAAGCCAAACACAGCTCCAGATTGGTACACAAGTTTTGACAGATGCTGAAAAACAGATGGATCCAGAAAATTCCAAAGTGGCAAAAACCTCTCAGAAAATTAAAAATCCCCAAGGGTTAAGATTTCTCTTGCGCTATGCAGTAATCAAGTATGAATTACAATTGAACGATCATGAAAATCCTCCAAATCCAAAGCACATTTTAAATTAAAACATTCTGGTTAAGCATTCACTACAGATTTGATGGAAATTCTTCCATGACTATTTGTAGATCTGAAAAAAGTCATTCCCTCAACTCTCTTGACAATTTAAGTTTGGTATTCATTAAAACCATTAGGACCAGAGACAAAAGCAGAGTTAATCATGCTAGTTATGTGAACAAGAGGGCGTGAATACGGATTTACTCTACCAACTACTAGCACTACACTTTCAACTGTTTGAGTCACAGAACTTTATACCTTGGCCTAATGAAAGGCACCATCCGATCTTATAAAATACTTAAGTTATGAGCAAAAACACTTTAGTCCTATGCCTTTAAACACAACAAAGAAAAAGCAGTTCTGCCCACTATTCTGCTTGACGCCCCTTTCTTTTTCAACCGATTTAATAAAACTAAAAAAATATGTAATCCCGACACTCTAATGCCTGGATCATGATCAAATTAAAGTTCACGTAATGTTCATATGATGTAAGGAAACTAGGCCTCTATGTGTGTGAACAGAGTTCAAATAGTACTGTACTAACTCAAGCAAAACACATACAATTAATTTGGACTGGTTGGAAAAAAAAAATTGTTCAATAAATGAAACCCAAGCAATTAGGGCTTCAAGTACTAACAAGAGAAGCTTAACTGAATTTACAAAATAAAAATGTAACAAGCAGCTTTAGCATATTACAATGTGAGACGGTAACAAACTAAACGGAAGAAATTGCCTGCATACCATAAACAAATTAAATATATAATAGCCATGTCGAGGATGCTCTCAACATGAGTGGCTTACACGTTGTAGCCTTGACTTAACTTTCACTAATGGTTTAAGCACTACCCTGTGCAAATTTAAGTTGAGCAAACGTTAAGTTAATCACATTGAGATAGTTTCCATTTAAAAACAGAGAACATTTAAATTGTTATAAATATTCCCCAAGTCGATTGTTATACCAACATAACGCACAATTTGAGGAGTTGTTCAGGTTAATCAGAGAATGTCAAATTTAAAAAAAATCATAAATAGTGTAGCCTACTACTTTGTTACGACTGATGTTATATTGGTTTGAGCTCCGGCTTCTGACATTTCATTGTAGGTAGTATGTGAAGCATAAATCAAACGACTTGTCTTAAAGAGTCTACATTCAACAAGTATGACTGCTAACTTTTGGTTTTAATGTAGGTTTAATACACTTTTCGAAAGGTTAGATATTCTCAAGCTAGCAATGAACATGTAGATGAAAAGTCTCAAGGATCCCTGGAAGGATCCTCGAGTTATAGATTCGATGAATCCAAACTCCTCACACACTTCCTATCAGAGACTACATCAGTCAACTTGAGTGGCAAGTAACCTTAATACAATCTTAGGAGCGCTGTGCTATGACCTACCATGATATTACAACCATGTCAAATTCCACTAGATCTAGTAAAAATAAATGGCCTATAGTGTTTATATAATCTTTAGCATTTTATTGTTTGAGTCGAATTATTTCCCAAAGGTTTACGGAAACTAAAGTATGCCAGTAAACAATTTGCATTTTATTGTTGATTTTATTGCGAGTCGCGTGCTTTCCCAGTTTTACATAAATTAAAGGGTCCCAATATATATTTTTTCATTTTGGTGATAATAAATGGTAGGCGTGGATTGAATAAACTTCTTAATATTATTAAGCGTGTCAGCTTTATCATCAAGAATAATTAAAAGTGACGGCCAAGATAAAGGAAGTTCTTAACCCTAGCAGACAAAAGGATAATACTCCAACAGTTGACAGTCTAACACCGTTCCAAGGACGTGTTGCTTTCGTCCTTGGTTCTCCAAGGGCCTTTAAGTGCATCGGCATCCTTGGTAACAACTTGGACGGTTCTAATTGGTCACGTGATTACTGATGCAACTAGAAGGGGTTCAAGGCAACAGCGCGTGTAGAGAATTCGTATTCAGCCTAGGCTATGATTCAATTACTAGGTTTGTCAGGGAAAAGGAAGGGATGTTTTGGTTGTTAAATCTAATGACTAATGGAAAATCATTCAATTGAAAATATAAAAATTTACAAAAGTACGGTACAAACTCAAAATCAAGGTTCTTTCTTTATGTTGCGCCGCCATTACAAGATGACGTGGGAACTGGATTTTTTTAACTCTAAACCTTATCATTTATAAAAGTGTGAACTAAAATAATCAGTATGAATATTATAAACATGCAACTACTGGTGCTACTGGTATACAAGAATACAAAGCTAGATTTAGAAATACCTAAATAATCATATGAAATAATGCGTAACAACTTACTGGACAGCAAGACGCTGGAAAGCAGACTTCCGGTCAAGANTAGTACTACTGCCACTCGCTAGGAGCGGGCTGTTTCACGGAAGACCTTTAACCTGGTCGTCAACAATCTCAATAATCTCTGGGTCAAGAGTTAAATATATTTTTGAAAAGGGATGTGGCCTCATGCAAAGACAAGTAGGATATTATTATACCTAATAGCAAAAACTATAGATAGACATACAGAACGTTTGGTGATATGGAAAATATATAGATATGTGACATTTTTTGAGCGATAGAATTGAAAGTTTAATTTTGATAACAGAAGAGGTTGTTTATTAACCGACAATTTAACATTTTATTTTAGTTCCATCTTTATCTATCTTAATGATATTACAAAAATCTGGACTTTTATGATATACTTTCTTCTTGTGGTTTGATTAAAATAATTGAATTTGTTCAAACAGCCATTAAATATTATTTTGATTTTATATTTGATAATATTGTACATATGGTTATTAAAAATGTGTGTTCTAATCAATCTTATATTAAATGTCCACTGAGTCGTCTCCGACAAAGTGAAATATAAAAGGTTAATACCCACATGGTAAACCCAAAAAAATAAAGGAAAATTCCGTGAGAGGGAAAAGTCAAAGAAAATTCAAATACATTATTGAAAGCTACTGGAATTTTCAAATATTTTTGCAATGGTATTCAAATCACAAAGTATAAGAATATTTACCTGTGCAAATTTTTGTTTTATCTTAGAGTGATACATTTTTTATTAACTTTGTGGCAAGAGTTTAATGGAATACAATAGGAATGATGGGTTCTTTTTATTTATAGCTTTTCATATAAAATAATGTAAAAGTACATAATTTATCCTTTGGTCTGTAAAACATAGGAGAGTAAGAACATTTCAAACCCTGTGGAGTATATGTGTAAGCTTTGTTTGAATTTACTTAATAAAAAATCACGTCAACTGTTACCAGTAATGTGGTTTCAATTAAACTTTCAAACGAACTTCTTATTTGTATTTTATATGTTTTTTAAAATCATACTTTTAAATATATAAAAATATATATGTGTATCTACATATTAAAGTGTCTTGCTCCCAAAATATTTACACACTCCATTAACAATACACTTAAAATAGGACAGTAAGGCATGTGGTTCCCACAAATGTAAGACATAATTATTGGCTAAAAAAATAATAATCCACGCCCTTCTCACTGGTTCCCAACTTTACAATTAACTTCACCTATCGACCAAACCTGGAAACATTAGGCTAAAGCTAGGGGCAGGTAAACTTGGGAATAAACGAGGGACAGGGTGGGAATACAATCTTTAATGTGTATTATTATATTACTAGATGTGGATTGCTATTGACTGATATTCTTAAAAGAGAGAGAGAAACACCGGTAGTGAAAATTTTAGTCATGTGGCCGGATTCATAGTCAAACTTAGGCTACATCTACACTGGAGCCATCTTTCACCCGACCTGACCAGACTCTCCGGCCCGATCCAACCCGTCTCTCGTGCCTACACTGGGCACGTATGAAAATAGCCAGTTTGACTCAAGATCTTGTCTGAGAGCTACAAAATGAGCGATTATGATGATGATGATGATGATTTATAGCTATTGTTATTGTGTGATAGTAATTTTAAGTTTGAAAATGGCTAATGAGCGAAAAGAGACGTGGGTGCATAAGTTCAATATGGAGAGTAGTAAAAGGGACTCCTCCACTACATGTTTGCCACTACAAGGACATCCAGAAACGTATAAAGATTATGATAGGATGACCATAGAAATATTTGAGTATATTTTGAGAGCGATTGAAGGAGACCTAAAAAGGACAAGCCACTTCCGAACGTGTATTGAGCAAGGATAAGTTCGTTTTGGTCATTTTTTGACATATTCAAATAGTAAAAGAAAAAAATTAATAAAAAAGGCAAGGAAAAATAAGAAAGCACTATAAAAAAGTATGCACATTAGAGTCTAGTAAAATGAATAAACAATATAAACCAAGTAGAGTACTTCATGCCTATTGCCTAGTTTGAACAGACTGACCGGGGTGGGAAAACATGTTTGAATTCAAACAACGTCAGGGTGACTCATAGTTGGGTTGGGTTGGGCTGTCAGCGCCAGTCAGGATGTGTGATTAATTTTACTTTGTTGGAATTTATAGGGTCTGCTTGAACTAGTCGGGGTGGGTGAAAGACAGCTCCAGTGTTGGTATAGCCTTAGTGTCTCTCGATATGAATCTATATAATTATGTTCATCTTGTTATATTATAGAAAGCACTGCTTTGAAGTAGTAAAAGTCATAAAAGTAGGCTGTGCAACATTTTTTTAAGAACGGATAGCAACTAATCACGAACAGGCTCCATCCTTAGTAACGCTGACTCACTTCAGTTCTTTCTATAATTCTCTAATTTCAAAATGTTTAAATGTGTCATTCAAGAATTTTACTATCAATCCACGTAACATAAACACGTTCCTCCTTTTTACACAGGATAATTCAAGGCATGTGCTTTAATTTTGTAAATTAATAATTTTTTCCACTAATTAAAAATGAGTGTGATGTAGTTTTTTTCTAAAAAAAAACGGGTGTATTGTATGTTAAATAAATAAAATCAAAACTAGGTTTCATTATTTTACTAAAATATAATTTTTATTGAATTTATTTTATATTGTAAGTTTTTATAGCCTATTAATGCAGTTAGCGTTATCTAATGTAGAATTTTCAAATAATAATCTCTTAGTTATATTTAGTTTTTCAATGTTGGCTTAAAATGCTTTTTTTTTTTTAAAGTTTATTGTAAATGTAGAAGTTAGTATTTAGGATACCTCTACTTTTGGCCAATCATTAGATTCTTATCATTAAAAAAACTCTCAAAGCTTAATTCCACATACATAACATTTTTGGGGCAGGTATAAAATTTCTAAGATATTCCTTCAATCAGTTCAATGTAGGTTTTCTTGTTTTTTAATTGGGTTAATCGTTTTTTTACTATTAGTTTTGACAGTTGACTACTCCCCTCTTATTTATTTAACTACATAAAGGCCAGTGTTCTTATTTTCTCCGGGTTTATTTATAGTTCCGCCTTTTATAATTTATTTTGTTTATTTAAGGTATTTAACATGCACTCTCTCAACCGACTGATTATATCAGCACCCGACTTATTAACTAACTTAAACATAGAACGGACACAACACCCAGCCCCCCGGCCGTTAATTGCTCAATGTGAAGGGGTTAAGCCACATTTCACCATTGATAAAAATGTTTGGCCATGCCAGGATTTGAATTCGGGGCCCTTAGCTCAATAGACATATACCCAATCGACTGAGCTAAACTGTCAAGACATTTTATTTATCAAATCTTACAAAAAATTATCTTTACTAGTTTACTAAATTTGTACAGCTGTAACATTGATGTAATAAGCTTTCTGTTCATTTTAATATCCGTTAAAAATCATATAAATTAAAGTAATTTATAAATCACTTTCATTAATGATTTTGTTTTCAGACCACCGCACCTAACAATGTCTCGAGGACCACCTATTGGGGGACAGAAGAGTTATGGTTCCATGAACACTAATGTACCAAATGTGGGATTTGCTGGAGGGGTTCAATTTAGCCCCACAGAGCTTTATAATTTGAGTGAAAACATAACCACAAATATATACACAATAAACACTAATTGGAAAAATTTGGAACGAGCACTAAAAAGTATTGGAACTGAAAGAGACAATCAAGGTTTAAGAGATCAAGTGTGAGTTTGTACCTAATTTGGTTATTTTATTTAAACCAAGTCATATAAAGCCTATGGGCTGACCTATTAGCCCATTTCCTAAGGGTCAAACTAACAATAGAATTGATATAGCCTTTTAGGAACTAGGATAGATAAAGCTGAAATCCTTATATAATTTATGTTAGTCGGTGAATGTATGGAAGCTGTTATGAAAGGGTTCCATAAATCATACAAAATGTGGTTGAGATTTCTAAAAACAGGTCTTCTGCTGTAAATTTGATTAAAATTGTTTGCAAATTGTCTAAGTAGTTGTAAAAAAAATCTTCAAATACCATCGATTAGTTACTTATCTGATAAGGTTCATTCATTAAAAGGTGGTAAGGGGGTGAGTCGAGGGAAGGGGGGAATTTTTTGGTAACTGAAATATTGTGTTCGGACCACCCCCTTTGGAAAGTTGCTCTCCAGCTTGTAAGCCTTTAACAACGAACAAGTTCAAAGCGAGTTGTTTCACTTGTAAGTGCTGTTATCACCGAGATAAGTAACTGGCACTCTCCAGTGTCCAAGGACTAAACCTGGCTCAAGGAGCGTAGCGAAACTCCCATAAGGCTGAGTGTCTGGCTTATACTTTAGTCTGTGGCCTAGGCTCACTTTTAAAAAATGTATCTCTCTTAATTTTTAACTTTATCATTTCACGCACACACTAATGTTTGTATATGAAAAAAGTACTGTACCATATCTTAGGCCTAATTGGTGGTTAGACATTAGGTGTAAAAACACATTTTCAAGCAAACTGATTTGGTAACATTTTTTATTATTCAGGCATGTGACGCAACTGAGCTGCAACCAGATTGTGGCTCAAACGACGAAAGACTTACAGCGCCTCAATGTAGTTGTGAGGAGGGGGGATAAACAACAGAAGCTCCAAGTCGAGAAACTAACCAATGACTTTAAGGAGGCCCTGCAGTGCTACAGCAAACTTCAAACTGTACGTCTGCTGTAAACTGTTACCCACAGACCAATTTTCATAGAAAGGTTACGAAATCAACTCTAATGTACACACACATCGGGTTATGTAACCTGTAACGGTTGCTTTTAATAGATATTATCAATACCTATAAAATAACACTATTAAAACAACAATATTTATTAATCGTGGTCGTAAAAAAAGTTGGTATTTTCTAAAAGGGCCTTTATATGAAAATTGGATTTTAGTACATAATCCTGAAGACAGCACAGACAAATTTTAGTGCCAGTTGTTTCTACACGATTCAAAACAAAAATGTGTAGTTCTTTAAAAAAAAGAAAGCTTAACACAAGTGAGTTGTTGAAAAAAAACCCAACTAAACCCAATGTCATTACCATCCCCTGTCCCCAAACCTCTTTCCACGTTTTGTATAACCACACAGAATGAAGAAAGCAACACTAAATTGTATTATACTCAAATTTAAAATATTAAAAATCAAATATTTTTGCACAAAAGAATTTCACATCGCATATAAAAGGTTTTTATTTTATTTTTCTAATTCTAATAGCAGTCCCTAACCTTTTTTTGTCATTACCATCCATGGTTTATAATTCCCTCCTCCAACTACCAGAATGTTTTGAAAGCAGTAAACTAAATATATTTGAATCTCAATATCCATCTTTGAGCCTGAGTAAAGTGAAAAAACACATGCGAAGAGTTTTTATTGCAATTGAAGAATTCAGAAGATTCAGAAATGCCCAGGTATGTTTATTACAGTCATTACCATCCCTATGGGTTATTAATAGAGTTTTAGAGTTTAAATTCAACCAATTTTTCAGCATTTGTGGGATGCCTGCCTATGTTACAAGAAATCATAACCTCAATCATAACATTTGAATTCACCTTGCTGCAGGCTTTAAACATAAAATATGTCATTACCGTCCCCAATTATTTAGAGGACGGTTATGATATTATCTGGATAGTAGTGACTTTTTTTTATAAAAGGTTTTTGTGCTTTTAATTTAAATTGTATTACATATATTAAATACTTATTTTTATTGAAATATTTTTATTTATTTTTGTAATTAGTAATTTTATTTGTTACTGTAGGTGAAAATGTGATGAATCGCCACATGAACCCAGAAAAGAAAAGAGGAAAAAAACCCATCAAATTTGGGAATCTGTGGAGATAAATCGTTTTCTCTAAAAAAAAACTAGAAAGCTGTACAAAATAATTTGAGTAGTACTAAAGGGATAAAAGAACAAAGGCTCAAAGAAAGAGAAAAAAAGCAAAAGCAGTGTCAAAAGACATAAGAAACAATCCCGAAGAACAAGAAAAAGCAAAAGAAATTGAAAGGGAATGATACCGCAAACATACTATGGACTATATTGATATTTATACTAATGAGAATAAATTATATTAAACCAATTATTTTTCTATTTTAGATGTTGTTGAGTCTAACAAGGAAAATGTTCTGTTAATCATCTTAATGAGTCATTATACGAGAGGCAAGTTTCTACTTGGCCAAACCACCTGACCACCAAAATGTTTGTGCAGAAGAGATCTTGTGCAAAATAAAGGACCCACCAATGCCTCTTACAAGTCGGACATTTTACTATATTGTAGGCTGAACATGATTGCATCGATAAACTTGCAGCAATGGCGCTCCAACGATATTGTTAACTGGTCTCCACTATAACCTACCTCTGTTTCTAATTATGTTTGGACGAATTACATTACTCTGTTTTAATTGAATTTATTTTTCTCTGTATTGCTTTTATTCAATTGAAAAAGATAGAATATTTTTACCATAAAGTAAATTCTAGCAACAGAAGTTTGATCAATTTAAGAGCACTTAACGTTTACATAAATATATATTTGGTTAAGATTTTATACTCGTATTCATATTAATTAGAAATAACACATTGTTCTAAACTAAATATAACATTAAAATGGAAAAGAATTATAAATTGTTTAGTCATTTATTTCCAGAGATTGTAGAGACCATCCCCTAGCATAATAATTATAGTTAATGTATTAATAAAATGGCTTTTCCTAATTATCTAAACTACTTCAAACTTTTATGATGCGTTTTCCGAAAGGAAATGTCCGGTTCTGTGTGTTGAAATCAAAGTTTTAATGTTATTAAATAGATTTGTGAAAAGTTTTAATATGTTATCACTTTGAAATCTAATAAAAACAATAAAAGTAACTCAATTGAATCAAAATAATACAGTTATTTCCTATTATTATTATAATTATAAAAAAAAATTGAAATATTATTAAAATAAAATAATTTGATACCATTTCTTTTCAGGGAAAGTAATTACATTTTTAGGTACAACACTGAATAAAAATCGTTATAAATAAGAAACTTCAATTATTTTTCGTGGCCAATATGAATTTATTATCATTAGTATGTCAAAGATTTATAAAAATAAAAAATAATTGCAACAAAATATTTTGAAAAATTTCAATTTCAAGACTTAAAAATGCACGTTTCAGGAGAATTACCCACACTACAATTTAAAGTGGGTTCTGAACCACAGTGGGGGGCCTGACATTACACCTATTCGCAAAGCGTGGAAGCACATACTTTGCCAGAGGTGAAGGAAGTGTTTAGTAATCAGGTAAATCTGTGTCGGGACCGGGATTTGAACCCCGGACCACTAACACATAAGTCCAACACCTTACCCTTAGACTTCTAGGTATGGGTATTTTAGTTAATACGAGGTATGCTTGTGGATGCGTATATTAAATTTCACTATTGCCCTCATTTCTAATCCAAACTTAATTTGTTCACCACAGAAAGTAGCGGAAAAGATGAAGGTGTCTCTATTGAAGAGACAGTCCTCACAATCTGGCGCTTACAATGAGGATGACGAGAACCAACTTTTGGAGGAAGAAGAGGGTATTGCGGCACAGAAAGCCCTCCAAAAAGAGTTGGTGTTTGAAAACGAGATGTTGGCCGAGAGAGAACAAAGGGTTCGTCAGATCGAAGATGACATACTGGATGTGAATCATATCATGCGAGAGTTGTCAGCCATGGTTTATGAACAAGCGGATACAGTTAGTGAGTGAATAACATAATAATGTTTAGTATTAAACACTAAAGTAGACCTATATATATAGCTTGCACATAAAAAAAGAGTTTGAATTTAATGTTGGACTGCCTAGTTATCACTTTTACTTCCAATTGGATTGTTTTGTTAGTTCCGAAGGATATTTAAAAAAAATATTAATAAGTACTGATGGGTTGAATTTAATTTTTTTCAAATCAGAATCTTAAAGCCAAATATTCGTTTTGCCCACAAATCTCGAATCCTAATTTGCGTCTTTAAAATGTGATAAACATAAAAGGTTAATTTTCCCACACAGATATGAATTAAAAAACTTTTTTTTTCCCCCAATTTTGATCTTATTCAAATAAAGTGGCAAATTAATGGTCTCAAATGTGGTTTGCCAAAGAGTTGTGTCAGCCTATATACCGCTAGCAATCATTATAATAGGTCTAAAAAAAAAGTTCAAATCAATAGTTAAAACCAATATTTTTCGATATTTAAAAAGAATCTTGAATCTAATATTTTTCTTTCAAATCCTCAAAAATGGATTTTAAAGGTCCATTCCAAATTTTCTAATCATTCATTTCACCTTATGTTTTTTTTAACAACATAATAAATTTATTAAGGGTGTGCAAAGTCCACTTTTTGAACTTAAAGAGAAGTCTGATTGAAATTGAAATTTTTAAAAATAAAATTTTTAAATGTTGGATAAAAAATACTATACTGTACTTTGCATAACTATATTAATTCAGGTATTAAATGTAATTTACAAAATAATATATTTCAAACACAATTAAAGTAATTAGTCTTAAAATTATAAATTAAACTATTTTCTCAAAATATATTTTAAATTTCGATTTGGCAAAGCTTCGTAATTATCGAATCTGAAATTTTACTTTAGAAATTAGAATCAGTCGGAAGTTTTCAACTCTTTGCACATCCCTAATATTTACTCACACATTAACTATATAACCTAATTTTGATTGTTTCAGATTCCATTGAAAATAACATAGAAAGTGTTCACAGCAACGTAGAACTCGGTGCCGATCAGTTACAAATAGCATCACAATATCAAGTACTGTTCAAATTACATTTATAATATCTTTGTACTTAAAAAAACCCTAGACAGGGTGCTTACTGGGTCATCAAAGTCCCTGAAAACTAACAAATTTTCAATATTTTGCTCATAAAGTTACAAAAATATTTTTGTTTGAATTTCCCTAGCATTGTAACAATGCCACCGCGTCGAAAGTCGTGCCACCAATGATGCCATGCACTAGCCACAAGCTGCCTAGTTATTTTTACTGTGATACCAAGGACAAGGTTAACGTTCACCATCTAGTTAAAATTTAATGTTGAGTTTGAGTACATTATGCCTATATATGCATTATATAATGTTCGACCGTTTTCCAAAGGAATTTTGTGGTCAAAAAAGAGGTCATTGACCTGGTGGTTTAGGGGTAAGGTGTCAGACCTCTGTGCTGGTGGTCCAGGGTTCAATCCTCGATCCCAGCACAGATTTATCTGATTGCCAAACCCTTCCTTCACCTCTGGTAAGATGTGTATTAATCACAACTTGTGAATGTGAGGAATGCCAGGCCTCCACCGTGGTTCAGAGTCCACATTCATTTCATCTCACAATCACCGTACCATTACACATTGGCGTAAGTGCATACAACTTGATCGGATAGTAAGATGCGGTGCTAATAATAATAAAAAAAGAGGTCACTAAAAAGTCACTAATTTTTGTTTCTCCATCCTGCTAGGATAAAAATGCATATTTATGGGCTCAGCATTAAAGGTGATGCTAACATACAGTCCTAAATCACCACAATAGTTATTATATTTATAATTTACTACAAATTCCTTGATAGATAATCAAATATACAACTCATATATATTTATTTAAAAAAAATATGTGATTACTGCGTAAACGTTAGTTTTGGGTTCAGTATTGCCGTCACTAACAGCAAAAAGAGTTACACCAGAAGGACCGATGGGTGGAATAAAACTCACATTGGGGGCCGAATGGTCTTTAAGGCATAATTCTAGCAATAGACGGGACTGCCAATGATGGGGAGAAATCGTCGTCCGAATCCTGGCCGGGTGATTTTTTTTATTTAGTGGTTTTACACGCTCCCTCCACACAAACAAAGGTACACTTCCTTTAAATACATCCTTTCTGAAACCTAACACATTAGAGTAGTTAGTACATAAGTATATAACCCGAACAGCAATAAACAAGAATGAGCTCATTTTCACTTAATTGTAATTTTTTTTTTTCCAGAACAAGTACAGACGGAAGTTGTGCATCCTCGCGGCGTTAGCGGCCATTGTCGGAATTGCACTCGTGATTATTCTTGTCACACAGCTCAAGAGATAGCAAATTTCTTCGTTCGCCATACATTTATAAAGTTATTGTGATATAAATGAATTAACCTGGACATTTGACATTGCCATTTTTAGGACGGTAAATATATTAGGTATTGAATGTTATGGCACGATTATAACTATTTGTAAAATATATGTATTCGTTAGTGATAAGCTTAGTATTTTTTACAATATCAAAGAGATTATTGCTCATCTGTGGTTCCGACACATAATGAGAATCTCCTCGTCGACTTGCTATTAATTTTGGAGAGGCAATCTTGTAAAACCAAAAGGGCTGTCCATAAACTCTTTCANCCCCCCCCCTCACACACAGAGATACAATCTTGTGAACCCTCCTAATATTAAGTCACAATATCACCCTACCCCCCTCCTATTTAAATATTTTTAAAAATTGTACAACCTTTTTATTGAAACGTGTTCGCCAAGCGAGATGATCAAAGTCAATGAGTTTATTGTTTGTTTATACATACATACATTCAGGTTTATTAACACTGCCCGTTACGCTTAGTTGCAATGTGATGTCACACATTATCTGTCTCTCCCTCCGATATGCCTACATAGTTCATGGACAACCCCAAACTGTCCAGCATTATGAATTTATAATATCATTTTTAAAGAGTTGATTTTTTACTCTCAGAATATGGCAATCATTTCTAATGGACACATCAGTTAACTTTTTTTTGTTTGGTCCAAGAGAGTACGCATCCAAACTAAGCCTATACCATTTTTTTTTTCTCTTGCTATGGATGGAGAGAAAAATATTACAATAATACTGAGATCTCAAAAAAGCAAATTTTGTAGAAAGTTTTTTCCCTCTGTGTATTTTCACTAATTTTTTATATTACTATTTATAATATTTAATTTGCACTTTTTGTACAAACTGATTATATCAACACACAACTTATAAACTAACTTAAATTTCGAATATCCATCCACACCCAGGGTTAATTAATCTCTGTGAAAGGGAAACCCGCATTTCACCGATCATACATTTTTAAGCCATATCGGGAATCGACCATGGGACCCTTAGTTCAGTAGGCAGACATGTTATCAGCTAGTCTAAGGTATTGGATGAGGGATATAATAAAATTATTGTTTGTAAAAAATTGAATATTAGTCTTCAAGATCTATAAATTGAGGCATTTTATATAATATGTGAAATTATTGCTGATCCTATTAAAAGAAATACAGTGAAATCTCTTAGTAAAGTATACCTTATGGGGAAAAAAAGTTTGTTATTTGGGAAAATATATTTCTTAAAGTCATAATTCTTAAAACACAGTTTAATCTATATAAACTTCTATACTGTGGGCGGTATGCAAGAACGTGTAGTGAATGCTTAGTGGACCGATAGTATGGTCCCGAGCACACTATCGCTCCACCTTTTAACCTATGATGATGCAAGCAAACCCACGCTAGTGTCCATTTAACATCCACTTAGTCAAGTTCTTGCATATGGCCCTGTGTCCTGCACTATCGAGTATTCTATTCAGGGTAATTACTTACTGTAAAAATTGCATAGTAAACAAAACAATGAGCAAATGAAATTAAACGGTAACAATAGTCCTTCTATGGTATGTGTTTACAAGAGCACAGCCAACTGCTAAAACATCCCCCGCTGATGGCTCGTTAGGGGTTGGAGGGATGATCTTGAAGTACAGTAGTTAATTTTACGTAGGCATCCCTAGAGGGTGGGACTGTTCAAACTCCACACAAGACAATGACATTCCTACAGTAAAATACTTTATTTAGGCTGGTGTTTTTAATTTTTGTCTGCTGTTTAGAGATTTTAATGCATAAATATGCATCGCTAGCAGTGTCCGCGTTTGTTATTGGGAAGATGTTTCACTTTAAGAGCCAATGTTATTTGACCGGGGAAATTTTAACTGTCTGTTATAAAGAAGAATCTGCTATTGAGAGATGTTGGCGAGATTTCACTGTATTATGAAAAAAAGGTGGCAAATTCTTTGTTGTATACCCTCAAAGTAATTGGAAAGTAAACTGTGAAAGATTATATTTTATGAAAATGTATGAGTTTTTGTTGCTTAATTATAAGGTTTTTGAATATAGCATGTTCACAGATTACTGTTAATATATTGATAACTAAGAAAGTGAACATGCATCTATAGTGTACATTTTTTATGTTACTAAATAATATTGTAAAATATATGCTAACTTTCTGTATTCTTTAATAAGATAAATTTTATATTTGTTGGCACATTAGAAATTTTATTTGAAAGCGTTTAAAAATAGCTGCCACAATCCTTTTCATATGATATGAATCATCCGTATACAAGTTATACAAATACATCAATAAATATCTGTTGAGATTTCTATCAAGTGAAATATAAATTGCAAATATTATTAGTTGGATACACCAGCATCCAAAAAAGATCATGTGCTTTTTTTTATAAAGACTGAACTGGGGGGCTTTAGCCAGTTCATGCTAATTTTGATCTTTTCTGATAGTTTAAAAGCTACTAGGGATGGCTCCTTAGAACTGATGAAGATATTGGAGTGTTTGGGGGGGGGGGGAGAATCGGCTTAAAATTAATATTGAAAAAAATTTTGAATGTGAATTTTTTTTAGAGCTTTTATAATGCTTGGTTTAATTCATTATAATAAAGGCTCTACTTAAACAACCGAACCCCATTTAATTGAATGTTAATTATCATAGCAAAAAAAGTGTGCTAATTTTGTTGTTATTTAATGTTATCTAAGTGTCCCATCTTTCTTTGCTAATCCTCCCCCCCCCCCTTTTTTTTTTCCAGATTCTTGTTTTGAGTAATTGTATTGTGTGTTTCACACTCCTTACTGATGATTTCCGATAGAATGAAACGTGGGTGGGGGGGTATTTCATGGTTAAAAGCAATATTGTGTTCATTTCTTTTAATGTGCTTCTATCTCGCTTACCTGTTCCTTCTTCCACGCTTTAACGTCATCAAATGTTTCCGGGTTAGTTTAGTAAAATGCCTTCATCTTCCTCTATCCCTCCACCATTTTTCTTCTCTCCCTTGCACACTTGTTATCTGCTTCTCCAATCTCCTTAATGGTCACTCTTGCGGTATTTTTTCCTACATCCTTCATCTTCATTCTTCTCCATGGGATAGAAACTAAAGATTTAATGTGAACAAAATCAGAATTGAAGAAACCAAATCGTACCAATGTAGGGAAGTTAATCTCTTTCCTGCCTATAATGTTTTCTAATGCCTAGTTAACACGGTGTGAGTTGGCTTGCGAGTTGATAGAGCCAGTAGCCCAGGGTCAACTACTGGATTTATATGTACAGGTCAGCCGAGTTACTGATGATGGATAAGCTGACTTGGACAGCTATTTAAGATATTTTTGTTTTAATGGCCACTTCGATACATGGAAAAAAAGAGTTGACAGTATTCTGAAGTTTGAGACTGAGGCAAGGAAAGCCAGTGTTATTTTCAATTTCAATTTTTTTGCTGTTTCAGCTTCACGCATTAATATACCGGTATCTGGGTGTTGAATCGATGTTGCTTTAGACTCAAATGTTCATCAAACTGCTTGGGGGTTATTCTCATAACACATTTACATATTCAGGCCCGGATTAACACTTTTGGGGCCCCTGTGCCAAGTAGAACTTGGGGCCCTTAGAAGTTAGTTCCCCAATGAATAATTATGAATCTTACCTATACATAAATCATACATGGCTAATTTTATTTAGAGACAAACTTTTTTTTGCAAACATTTAGCAATCATGGTGAGGACCGTGTGTTTTGTTATTAAGATATTCATTATTATTAATACTATAGTAACTATTAAACTATAGAGTCTATTATATTACGAGTGGATTGTGGTACTGTAAATTAATAGCTAATAATATAATAATACTGGACATTATATAATATTATAGACTATTTCAGTGTAATTTTTCCTTTTATGTAGTCTGCCGTCTGCAAATAAAATAGTAAAAACATTAGTTTAGTGAAAATATTTTACAATCTAAAACTTTTTTTTTTGCGTTTTTCTCAGGTCACACTTTAATACTAATAATTTTAGTATTTTACCTCATAAATGATTGTCAATAGAAAATCAATGTTTATTTTTCTGTCAAAAGTCAATGGTACTATCTGCAGATATATATAGTATTTCCGTTTTGCCAAAAGCAAAGGTTGTGTTATTGTATAAGTACGGACTGTTGGACTCCACTTAACAGCAGTCTACCAGTTCCCTTCGATTAGGGAATTTCTAGATTAGTTTGGGATAAATTTTACGAAAATAATAATATACCAAAATAAATATGACAAGTCAAAGTGATTTATTTGCCAGGTGGGTGGGGGCCCCTGTGCATGGCAAACTTGGCACATGCGTTAATCTGGACCTGTACATATTCAAGAGGAGCATGTTCACACAACCCTTTCAATATTGTCAATGATGTTCTTAAAGACCTCTTGCGCAGCCATTCCCATGTCAACGTTCTCTTTGTCTTAATCCTCGCATCCCCATCAGGATTAAAAAGGTGACCTGGCGGTCTAGGGGTAAGGTGTCAGACTTCTGTGCCGGGGGTTTGGGGTTCAATCCTCGGTCCCGGCACAGATTTATCCGATTGCCAAACCCTTCTTTCACCTCTGACAAGACGTGTATTAATCACAACTCGTGAATGTGTGGAATGTCAGGCCTCCACCGTGGTTTGGATCCCACGTTAAACTGTAGGTCTTCCATTTCATATAACAATCACCCAACCATTACACATTAGCGTAAGTGCGTATAACCCGAATGGGTATTAAGACGCGGTGCTAATAATAATAATAAGATTAAAAGACCACGTTGCCTCTAACTATGCACGGCCTGAACAGATAGTAAGACATGGTGATAAAAATATACATAACTATGCCACTGACTACTTAATGTGAACAGCAAAAGTCGGTACAGAAGAGTTGCCAATCCAGTTAGGTCAAATACGGTCTTATTGGAAAGCCAGTAGTTTACACTGTGTAAACTAGGCTTAAGATTTAGGTAAAATGAATCTTTATCTTCGAAATGTGGATTCGATTCATCTCTAAAAATTACTAAAACCTTTTGGTTATTTGGAATGAATACCCAATGCTGGATCCTGGTTAAAAATAAAGGATATCGAGAAAACTTAATATGGGTGGTATGGAGCAGAAATTGTTGAACCAAAACTGTAACACATGCAAAAACCCATTTAAAAACTAATTTTTGACAACCGCATGTGGATTCTTTGAAGAAAAATTAATTGCTGGAAGAACTGAAATATGGCCAAAGACCACAAATATGTTTTGTTAATTATAAGAGGTAATATTACTTGACAACGTATAAAAATGTACTTGTGAGACAGATGAATTTGTGAAGTAATTGAGTAACTTTTCAACGGGTCAACCGCCAAAGTTAACGCAAACCAAATATATCTATGACCTGCCCGAATCTGAGTGAAGCGTAGAAGAACTAATTTGGCCAAATTTGTGTTCCATGTTTGGGATATTAATGCATTTCCTAAAGTCATTTGAAACTGCCTCACATCTATTCCCAATTATCTTTCCCCATTTGGTTTGCCAGTCAGTACCCTGAACACGGTTCTAGATTCTCCCATTTGCGCTGTATGTCCTGCTGACCGTAATCTACAAGACTTAGATTATCCTAACGTCTTGTAATGATTACAGGGAAATTCAATAAGTTCACAAATATACGCAGAAGATTAAAGATATTCGCAGGCCCGGATCTAGAGTGCCAGACACCCTGGGCATAGTAAATTTTGGCGCCCCTTCCCCTGTCATAAATTAAGCCTAAAAATATATATTTTGCTAATACTTTGTATCAAGGGTAATTTTTGGTAAATAACAAAGAGTGTAGTCAACTTTTGCCCATGAAAAGATAGGATCTATGCTAGATGGGAGTATGGTGATTGTTCGTAAATCACCCCTATATTAAATGAGGAAAGTGGACTCCCAAAAGTTGATAATAATAAATAAAATCAGTGCCCCAGCACTCCCCGCCCCCCAAAATTTGACACCCTGGGCTTGACTATAAATCCGGCACTGGATATTACCGTGTTTGAGAATTTAAATGTCCCTAATAATTGGTACTATACCACATTTACAAATTTGAATCTTGAACAGGTTTTATGTTTTTTTTTTATCAAAGTTATGTAATTTTTGTACAGTCCAAACTATTTTCTAGTCATCATTTTTTAAGAACCAATATTTTTCAAAATGACCTTGGTGTAAGATTGCGAGTAACTTGGTCTGCGAGTGTTTTGTAAGACGAGCAAAAATTTTCAATAAATTTTAACTTCATAAACGAGCGATATCTTGCAATACGAGTAGTACTATGGTTACGCTTTGTCTGCAGAGCAGTATCATTGGATAGGTTCTTTGTTAAAGTCGAACATAAAGAAAAATATTTGATTGAGCCAACATAGAGTAGTGATTCCGTTAGCGACAGTGAAAGTCGTCCTAAACAATAACACATCTCTTACTCCTCTCTATCGTCTACCTCACACCAGCCACGATTAAATTTAATTAATAAATTTGATTACAGTACAGTTACATTTAAATAAATAAAATAAAATGTTACTAATCATTTTTAGATTAAATATTTTTGGGTTGTGGGACGAATCATTTGAGTTTCCATTATTTCTTATGGGGAAATTCACTTTGATATACGAGTGCTTTGTATTACGAACACGTTTACGAAACGAATTATGCATGCAATCCAAGGTTTTACTGTACTTGTTAGCGCTTTCTATCACTTTTGATTATCATATTATAAGGTGTTGACTTAGGAACTTTATTTAATCAGTTTTAAGAATCATGACCAAAAAAAAGGGGGTTTTGTATGTTCTGAATATGAACATACAAAATATAGTAGGATTTTTAAGAAGAACCTTTCAGGAAATGCTAACACTTTTTTTTTGTCAACACTGATACCATTTTACTTTATAATTAGTGATATTTTTTAGGTATTTATAATATCAGATATCAAAATGTACAACTGCAGATAAGATGACTTGATGTATGAATACACAAAAGTAGATCTAGTAACTTTTTTGTCAAATAAGGCTCTTCCTATGAAAAATGGACTGTATTTTCATGGAATATTTGTTTTCATATTGATTATAGTGAATTCATATGTTGATGACTTTTTTTAAAAATATTGCTTTTGATATTATATTTATGGAAGTTGAATATTTTGTCAGAAAAAAAATATTTAGTAAACTATATATAATGTTAGGTTGAAACATAGTAATATTGTTTTTTATATGTATTTTGTTAGAAATAATTTATTAATGGTTACTTGTTAATATATTTGTATTTTTTTTAGGATGACATACATGCCCACAATCATGAACATGGATTGCCATATTCATATATGATACACCTATTCTTTTTATAATTTACACCTATTCTTTTTATAATTTTTTAAAGATAATCTCAAAATTTTCACATTACAAAAATGTTTGGCAATCACCTAAATTATGCGATTATTTGTTTTTTTAAAGACGTTAGTGGTGAAACAAATATTTTAATTTACTAGCCATTAAATTGTTGCCTAATTCGTTCTAAATAAATCAGAAAATATCGTATTTGAAAACTTTTGATATAAAGATGAATATATCATACTAATTTCTTTTTTTGCCTACGTGTGTGGATCATTAAAACAACTTTTCCTTTTTTTTTTAATATTCTAGCCCTACATTTGTGAACTTAGCATTTCTACAACAGCATAAGATTGCTAGCACATCAAATATAGCAAATGTCCCCCCGCGGCTAGTTTTATACCATTATGTACTTTGCCTCATACTCTCATTTGTTTTGCGTTTCAGTGCCCACTTAACCTTAATGTCTTTTGTAATTTTATATTCATTATGTTATATTATTTTATTGTATATTTCTATATTTGTATGAAATAAAGTGCATAAATGAGACTTGTAAAAAAAAAAATGAAGCACAAATAAAAGTAAAAAAAATATTGCGGTAGTGTTTTTACATTTATTTGTTAATTTTTTTTTACAATTTTATTATTATTCATTTAATGATATATTATTTCCTATCAATTTGCAATCTATCATGTATGCTAAGTTAAACAAAATTTATTCTGAAACAAGTGTACATTAATGTCTTATTTTACCAATGTTTATTATTGTTGGTCATACGTTTACAAACATAGTAATGGTTAGCTTTTTTTTTTTCTTCTATGTATTGAGTACTCTAAATTAAATTAAATTAAATGTTTTTTTAATCATACCTTTAGTTTCAGTTACTATAAATCCTGTTATTACTGATAACCAAAGCAAACTATGGTTGCTTATTGAAATATCTTTTCAAGCTATTCTATAACAGATCTCAATTTTTTTAATTTTTTTTTTGTGTTTTACTACCCATTTGGGTTATACAGAAATGTACTAATTACACTAATGATTTTAGGGATTAGGATGGTTATATTTAAAGGAAGTGTACCAACATTCGCGTGGAGAGTAGAAAATCATTTTGCTAAACACACTTGACCAAGATTCGAACCTCAATCTCGTCATCAGTGGTATAATCTACTGCTCGAGTAGCGCCTTAGACCACGCAGCCACTGATGCTGATTATATTATTTTAAACCCATAAGATAAGTTGTGGCATATTTAGTTTATTTAAAAAAAAATCCTGTCACAATGCTAACGATTTACATCGTAAGCAATAATAATAGATGGACATTGGTGAAAATAAGGAAGCACTAAATTAACAAGTGAAAAGTGAGTGAAGAAAGCCCACCTAAGAAAAGAGAAGACAATGTTTGTAGAATCCAACATACAATCTTCTTTTCTTCTGGCTTCTATAGTTGAAAAAGTCACACACACACACACACACACACACACACATGTGGTAGGATGTGTGACTCGAAAATTCTAAATCGAGACTAGGAAAAAAAAAATCTTGATATCGTCTCGAACGTATAAAATGGTTCTCGAAAATTAGATAAATTAAAAAAAAATAAAATAGAAATATGCAAATAACTGCCCTAATAAAATGTATAACCAATTCAAGTGAAAACTTGTTATTTTAAACATTATTTGATAGTAAATATTATAAGGTTTAGTTGGGAGTTAATAGATTTTTTTCCCATAAGTCATTAAGAAAATTTTTGTTTTAAATATGGTTTTTCAATAATTTCAATAATTATTATAAAAAAAACATTCTCATCTCGTTCTCGTATCTTGATATTTTTTTTCATTTTCTCGGTTCAATATCGTCTCAAATTGAAAAATTGGTTCTCGCACATCCCTGATATATAGAAACTGAAGGTTTTCAAAATTCAGCATTATTGCCTTTGTAAAAAAAAAACCAACTTGCCTACTCCATAATTAGTTAAAATAAAAACTCTTAAAAAAACCGACAAGGATGTTGGAGTACATGAAATATTGGAGAAGCAAGGGTGAGATGGTATGGTCATGTAATGAGGATGTTGGCGTACATGATGATAGTAGAGGAAGCAAGACTGAGATGGTATGGACATGTAATGAGGATGTTGGAGTACATGAGATAGTAGAGGAAGCAATGATGATGTAATGAGGATGGAAAAGGAAATAATCCAATGGTGAATGACTGAGCAAATAGCAGCAAGTGTGCGAGTGAGTAGAGAATAATGGAAGAAAACATAAGGAGGAAGAATGGTAGAAGAATGAAGCCATTCTACTAAACTTACCCAGCCACAGGCTGGAAACATGGCGTTGATGATGATTAGGTATAATATACAATGGCTTACCAAATATCTTCACATTTATTTTTATAATATAATTAATGCTTAGTGACAGATTTAATTAGATTGTGGTGAGAAAGGGTGTGTTTGGATTTACATAAATAAAGTGGCAGCACTGTAAAACACTTAATCTCCAACTGATTATATCATGACATGGGAATTTCTATGAGCGAGAGCGAAAGGACCTACCAATTTGGCCAGATAAGGTATTTTCCCATACCTTCCACGGTTCTTTTACATGCGACGATTGAAATGGGACCTACAGCTTTACTTCCCTTCCGGAAGAAGTTGTGCTACGTATATTTGTGGCTCAAGAAAAATCCGTGGACCCCGGCTGGTATTGAACCCAAGAGCATTGGGTCCTGAGGTGAGATCTTTCACCCCAAGACCACAGAGGTCAAGAATGTGCTTTTTAAGAGGTAATTTGACAGCTATACGGTAAAACTTACACTACACTGGCAAGCAACCACATTCAGGCCTCGTTTGAATAATGCCAAAAACACAATTTTTGATTATTTTAAGATGGACTATATATAAAGTCTACAAAAGAAAGCTTCATTCTCAACTATTTTAAATCATCATCATTCATCATCATCATCATCATCATCATCATCATCATCATCATCATCATCATCATCATCATCATCATCATCAACTGTTTCCAGTCTGTGGCCAGGTCAGTTAAGTAAAATGTCTTGATCATCCTCTTTTATTTGCTTCCATTCTTCTCCTCTTATGTAAAAACTTGCTGTTTTCTGCTTCTTCCATCTCTTTCTTAGTCTCCTTTGCGGAGTATTTAATGTTACTTTGTGAATATTTAAAAAATAATATATCTACACAAAATTCCCATATAAAAATGATAAAGGAATGTTATAAATGAGAAGTGATGTATTTATTTTTATTTACAACTCTCAAAGTCATGGACAGTTATATGACAAATGAATATCAAATTTTTTATTAACATTAATTATACTTTATTAAGGAACTGGTTTGGGTTAAGTAATTGGTAGTTTATAAGAGTGTGCGAAGTCTCAAGAACTTTGATTTGGTTTTAAATATTCGTTCGCTTTGATTAGAAAGTAAAATTCTGGACTCGACATTTACGAAACTTTGCCAATTTTTTTTAAAAGATAAAACCCAAATTTATGTTTGTTTTTTAAATTATATTTCCATCACAAATTAATGTTAGCGTAAAAAAGATCTGAAATAAAATATATTACATTTAGTGATGATTAATTTTTTATTTTTAGGCAAACTAAGGTAATAAAGGTAACTAAGAATATAGCATTTTGTAAATTATATTTAATTCCTACAGTTACATAGACATGCTATGACACCTTAGCTCAGTTTGTAGCGTATCTTTCCACTGAGCTAAGGGTCCAGGGTTCGATTCCTAACATGGCCGAACAATTTATCATTGGTGGACTGTGGGTTTACCCTTTCACAACGATGAATTAATGGCCGGGGGGGTCTGGGTGTTGTGTCTTTTGTAGATTTAAGCTAGTTAATAAGTCGTGTGCTGATATAATCATTCAGTTCATAAGGTGCATGTTAAAAACCTCAAATAAATGAAAAATTAAATACATAGCTATGCGAGGTATAATATTTCTATCCAATGTTAAATATTCAAACTTAGATTTGGTTTCAGGAATATTAAATATTTTGCGATTCGACTTCGCTTCTAATCGAAAAAGTTGACTTTGCACACTCCCTAGTTGTTTCATACATTCTTTCGCTAAATGTGAAAGAGATAGAAATAGTCGAGCAATATACTGCTATTTAGATTAAGTATTATTAGTTAATTAACTTAATTTACATAGTTTTTTATTAATGGCATAATAAGGATGTCCAAAAAAACTTGAATTTTAAACTTCCCTGACTTTTCCAGAGCCATTATGTTTTTGCAACCACTATAAATATTTAGTATATTACAAACATTATTATTTTATTTAGATCACAACTTAATATTACAGTCTAAAGTGATGGGCTATTGTGTAATGTGATCTTAATTAGATTTTATTATGATAATAATAAGACATAAAATATTGCCTTATACCAGCACAGTTTAAAGTAGTTGTGAGACACATTCCTTTTTAGTTTCTTCTTCCTATAACATAATAAAATTATTGTGCACGTGCAAGGCCATGGCTAAACTTTGGTTGAATATGTGCAGTAGAGGGGTGGGAAGACAATATGAAAAATCATATATTGACCTTGAGAATTAAAATTAATATGTTTATTTGACTATTGTAAGTGAAAAGTTAGGTATTCTTTTTATTGAACGTGTAAAATTTGTAGAAATTTGATCAAATTCCCTGTTTTCCAGATCGCTGGACATCCTGATCCTACATATGAAATATATGTCCTTAATAGAGGTCCAAGGTTGGAATAAGGGATGAGCTCATAGAATCCTTTAGGATATTAAAGAAATGGAGGGTTAAAAACATTTTTAAATTAAGATTAATAAAAACCTGTCTTTGTTCAACTTTTGAATCCGATTGTTATTTTGAATCTAACGTGACCAACATCATTATAGGAAATACCTAACAACAAGACTCCATATCATTAATTTACCAATTAATGTGAACAAAACCAAAAGAGAATAAAAGAAAAATCATAGAAAGTGGGTAATTATTATATTTTCTTAGATTCAAACTCCGAATTGAGATTCTTAGGCAAAAATGGTGATTTAGATTCGACCCACCTCCAGTTAGAATCCCTGACATGCTCTTATTTTTCACTGCACACTCACTAAAAAAAAACAACTATGGAGGGCTTAAAGATAGGTAAAAAAAAGTTGGGAAACAATATTTATCAGCTACAAAAAATTAATAGAATAACCACCGTATTTATTCGATTGTAATAGACACCCTGATTTAAAAAACCTTAGAAATACAAAAAAAAAAAGTTTAGTTTTGTTGTTTTTTTGATTTTGCAATTCACTTCACAAAAACAAGAAGATACAGTTGAGACAAGTACAGTAAGCAATGGTGTAGGTGCTCTTGTTCAAAAACAATACCGACTATAGTGAGGGTGCAAGAATTATAGAGAACGCCGAGGTAGCCTGAACAGAGAGTACGAAAGTTGGAGCAAAGCCAATGACAGATAGTGAGGAGATAAGAGGAGATTGAAGGGCTGTAAGGATGAAAGCGCGTGACAGAGAAATAGATAAAAGAATTCTCAAGTTTGAACTAGACTCTAATGCATACTCTTAGTTTTGGAAATAAAGTTCTTCTAAAAAGAATGAGGATTCAATTTGATTAAATAGTGTAATTTTGTAAAATTGATTATTAACTTATAAAGGAAATGTCTGAAAGCAAATATTATACAATAAAATATATACAATAAATAAATAAGGGAGAATTTTCACATAGGTTCCCGAAATAACACCATTTTAAAATCAAGGTCATGCATTATTTCTGGTAAATGTATATAGTAGGCCTTACAGTTCCATCAGCCAATCATTTCTATTGTTAATATACCTACAAGTGACTCAAAACAATAAAGAATACAGCTTGTAAAATATGGTTTTATTTTCATAAGTGTTTTCTTTTAAAATTCATTCACAAGAAGCAGGGTGTGCAAAGCCACTTTTTTAATTCGAAGCAAACATGAGATTTTTCCGAAGATTAATCCAAAGTTTGGATAGTTTATAAAAATTGTTTTGTTTAAAAAAATACAGATTTTGTTCAAAATTAATAAATTACATTACTATCTTATATTATTCAACACCCACACATCTTTATCATGTAAATAACAAGAGAAAATGAAATAGATTGAACACAAATATGTATTTTGGGCTTTCAATATCTTTATCGGTGAAGTTTTGCAATTGACAAAGCCGGATTTTGTTTTTCAAAGTGAAGTCAGAAGTTTATGATGCTTCGCACATCCTTATCAAACTCTACATATTTCTGATCAAATCATTTACTGTAGAGCCAAGCGAGAATGTTGTTGACCCCATAACAAACGATTTTCACAAAATAAAAAGAATGCACCTGTTAGTATTTTTTTTATGTTACATATAAAATTATCTTGTAAATGTTCATCAAATATGGCTTAATTACTATAATATCGATAGATTTGTACAAATATATAAAATTATGAAACTCACTAATACTAGAATATTAATTTTTTTTTACAATAAAAAAATATATAGTGAAACACATTTTAAAATCAATGTCTTACAAAGAAGTGAATACATGTATATACATGTTATATAGCATGATACCTTAAAAAAAACACATAAATAGATATATATAACAAGATAATACATACAATATTTAAGTCCTTGAATGGTAATCACTTAGGTTTGGCAGTTCGCGGGTTTCTCGCTTTAATTCTGGCCTGTAAAGTGAGCAGCAGTCCCGCCAACACATCGTGGCTGTGGAGTTTCTTGCCGAACAAGAGTCTCTTCACCGAGTCGTCGTAGGTTAGGAGGGCCACCATATTTTGGAGCAGGAAACCTTGGCAGTACTCCAGCAGTTCCCCGGCGTTATACACCTGACAAATAATACCACGTGATTGGAGGTTATGATGCGCCGGGAGCAATACAGAGTCAGGACTAAGGATGTCAACACTTGTAATACTTTGATACGTGCTAGTACACTTGCAGCCAGCCCAGCATGCACAGTACCCCTGGATATCAAGGCCCAAGGCAGTTTCTTGGTTGGTACCTAAAAACCCCCCACCATGAAGGGTAGGATGATCCGGTTCAGGCCGGATATCCGAGGAGGTGAGAATTAACTCTTTACCCCCTACCAGTATACACTGGTATGACCAACACTGCGGACTCGTGCCTACCACCTATCCAGGGAGGTACCCAGAGCTGTTTACTTCCGCTCACAGAAGCGACCTTACGATCTCCACTTTTTCCCGTTTGTAGGGGAATGGGGCTATGCCCATTATGCGTGGGAAAGTAATCCCCCACTACTCGTGCGTATGAGTGGAGGCGTCCATGTTCTAGCACATGAACTAATAAATGTCTAGGTTAGCACTGGAGCTCTAAAACGGCTTATCGCACGAATGGACAGGCCCAGAACGCCAGGAGCCCGGACCCCACCGCTCTGCCAACGCCATCACTCGTCGGCGATTAAACTGCACTGCCCCAAAGAGTCAAACCCATTTCTGGGCTAGCGCCACAAAAAGAGCTCACGACGTGGGCTTTCGGCCAAGCCTGTCTACTATTTATAATGAAAGTAGTCAAACGGAGGCATACCAGTCCGCAGGGCTGTCTCGAGCACCTGCAGGTAACCGATGCAAGCATCAGTCACTCTGGCACGGGACATTTTGTTACTATAGTGAACTATATTATGAAATAACATATTGAAGAATTAAATCTTGCGTCAGAGCCGAGTGTCTGCGTGGAAATTTCTCGCTTACCGAGTTGGGCTTTAATAAATCCGCCCAGAAGACTTAAAGTAAAGATGCTTGTATAGAGATAGTTTTGTTCTTCACTGTGCGAGTAGGAATGGATGAATCATCATTTAATCTTCTCTCTAGTTGTTTGGATGTTGTTTGTGAAATGAGCAGTTGGGGTAGGGTTGGAGTTTTAAGGGTTTCGTTCCCTGGTGTATTTTTGGACATTGATTATCTTATGAGTAATTTGAAGAGCGTTTTTCTGGAGAAACATAAACGCCATGTTCAACGTGGAGCAAACAACTTACCTTTTCTATGCCACAGAAAAGAGGAAGGGTTTCTGCCCCTATTATCTTTCACTTTAGTTTTTTCTCGTCCTATTCAGATAAACAGTATTTGTGGGTACACCAAATGTAATTTTTTTATACAATATAAATAAACGCACACTTGTATTAAAAATAATGGAAAACAGGTAGAAGTACCACTCAATATAATATTGTAAAAGTCTGAAACTTAAAAATTCAAAATGGGGTGCCCGAAAAATGAAATGTTGGCATTACCTTGGCATGGATGTACATGGATACAATGTTGTCAAGATCCACCATGCTGGAGCATTGCGCCTCACAGAACCGCAACAAGCCGTCCAATTGGAAGAAGTTAGATGCGGCCATCAGTTCTAACACGTCGGACTGCTCCACTTTAAGAGTCTCGCATCCCCCGTTGTAGAGATATTGCATCACCAGCTGAAAACAGAATGAGGCAACATTAAACACACTCGTGTAATAGTAGTGGTGGTGGCTGTTTAACCGACTCAATGAAAAGGGTAAAGGATTTTTTTATTGCCACAATGTATAAATGAGGAAGGTTGAATTTAAAGGTACTGTATCTGCATTTGCATAAAGGGAGAGTGGCATACCTACCTCACCACACCCAATCGGTATTCAAACACCGATCTCCCCAATATTGACAGTCTAGTCTAGTGCAAGAGTGACACCTTAAACCATGAGATCACCGAGGCAAGTAAAAGATTAAAAGGTGAAATTAAGTTAAGTAATACCTTTTATTTACCCTTCTCATAGCCCTGCAACTGGGTTACTACACTTAAAAACTGATATTTAACTTTATATATCATGAAAATATACCAATTCCTCAAGGAAAGTTGAGGTTTAAGAAAATATCTGATTTAAAAAAAATGTTTTTCAAAATTCTGAATCGTAATATGATTTATTGCTCTATTATTGCTTATTGGTTGTTCATATTTAACATAATTACTGTACAAACTTAACAACCGGACCTCAGACCATTGAATTAACACTTTATTAAATGTATGAAGGTTATAGTGAATACGTTTTAGTTAATGTTGCGTCGAATACACTATTTTACTTAACCAAATCTACAATTTACCTTCGAATTCCAAATATGAATCTTGGAAAAAATTGTGAGCATAAAGGAAATATAAATACAATACTGTAAGAGCATAATTATTTTATGGTTTATTTTGGCAAGAGGTTAACCAACACTTGTACATTTCCTTGGAAGTCAAGAGTGTTGGGTTGCCATCCTGCTGAGAATAGTATACATCTCATATAGCTTGCATCCTGTCGACGAGCGAGCACGGTGCGACCAATGGACTTTCCTGGCATATTGGACACATCGAGATCAGCAAGTTTAAGTAATAGTAATAACACCTTGTTTAGTGATTGGTTGATTAAAAAGTAGGGGCGGAGCTTCACCCCAGTTGAAGAGAAGCCATGCTTGATGCATGAGAGTCGTAATCTTGCAACCACTGACTAAGACACGGAGGGAAAAAATGTGATCTGGTGGTTCCGCCACCGGAAGGTCGATCGCGGATTTCTAGGAAGTTTTGCGAGTCCTGTTATCATGCATGCTCCCTCGTCATGAGAGATCTACCCTTTTACCTATGTAGTAGTTTAGTCATCTGAATCGATTAATAAATAGACATTATTGGACTAACACTTGAGTCTCACACCCCAAAAACCACCTATTCCAACCCCTACCGCTCGGGGTCCATCCCAACCATGTAAGTCCCTACGGTGCCGCGGTAGTGTTGTAGTAGGGTTGGCTACCGGGCGCCCAAATAAAACAGCGGACGTTATAATAGTATATTAATAGAAAATACATTGGGGTGGTCGGGCAGCAAATATTTGTATCGGGCGGGCATTACAAAATTAAACTCGGGCACAAGCAAATTCGGGCAGGTATTTCATTTTGCAAACAACTTTGTCACAGGCCTATTAAATTTCAAATTACAAGTTAAAACAGTCATATTTGATTTAAAAAAAATGGAAATGGTTAGTTTATACTCAATAATTTATAGTTAATACTAGAGCAGATTTTGCTTTGTTTTGTGAAAGTTCTGTTCCTAACAAATCTGGCTAGTAATAATAAAATCAAAAACTATAAAGAAAACTAATTTAAATTAAGTTTTCGCAAGCATAGGGCCTAAGAATCTCAATGTGAAAATGTTGAATTTGTTATGTTGTTGGCATTGACAGAGAAAATTAAATCGTAGGAATCTTGATTTCGCTATGTTGTAGACTTGAAACCTTGAAACTGTTATCATAGTTTTGTTGGAAGCAAATATAATAATTTACAAATTAATAAAAAATAATATTTACCTTTGTTTAATATTAGTTGAATTGAAATAATTCAACTATGAATATCAGTTAAACACTATTTTTTTTCAATGTTTGAATTAGAGGTTAGTGCTAACATGGTATTAAATACTTAAGCTTATCAAGTTATCGAGATGTGATCAAAATACAGGCATAAAAAATAATGGCCCAACATTCCAGGATATTTAGATGCCCGATTTATTGCCCTAAATTTTGGGTGCCTGACCACCCCTAAAATTACAAAATAGTAAATGAAAATTAGCATTCTTTCTTATAATCTATTCATTACAACATTCATACATTCTAGTGCTAAATTATTGGTCTAGGGCCTGGTAGCTAAGATCACCCTATAAATGGTTATGAACCACCAATAAACAGTATTAGAGTTTTAAAACAAATCTCACTTGATTAAATTTACACTTATCAGTCTATTTTTATTTTCATCAATTTTTATTATTTTAAAATCATTTAGCCATTGGGCCTCCTCAATTACAAACATTAAATTTATTTAAAAACCTATATTTGTGTTTTAGCTGTTTTTTTAAAAAAATAATCACTCTTTATAGTGACATGCAAAAGGTGAGGTTATTTTTAGGGGAAAAGTGGTGTTATTTTTCTCAAAAAGCGAGGATATTAAAAGCTGAAAGCAATGTTATTATTTATGTAAATACGAGTCGAATTAGTATTCAATAAAAAAACTAGGATATAACTGTCTACATTTTTTGTTCATATTGTGTATTTAACTATTTATTGACATATTTGGAGAAAAATCAAATATAAATACGCACAAAACATTTCACGCTTAGTAATATCAAACTCGATATATTAATATCATTACAGGTTTAGACCAAAACAAGTCGTCATAGAAGACTAAATTACTAACAAATAAAAAGAGAAGTTAATAAAAATTAAGAAGATATAATTTTGCCAAACATGACTGTCTGTAGTCTACTCAACTTGAACAATGAAATTCTCGATTTTTTCCCTGATTTCCCCTTATAACTTTTTTATGAATAATAATAATAGGTTTTAAAATTCAAGTAAACAGATTTTTTATTTGTAATAACATGGTCTACTAGGAATTATAAAAATTATAAAATATATTACACAGCTACAAACAAAAATAAACAGTTTGAATAACATTGTAATTTACTGATTTAATGATTATTATATTTCATATTTTGAGTAAAACAACATTTTCTTGGATACTTTTTGTAATTTACCAAATTCTCAACTTATTCCTATTTTCCCCTGTCCACTTTAAATTCCTGGATAATTCCAGTTTTCCCTGATTTTCCCAGATGGTAGACACCCTGTTATATATTAATGTCCTTGCTTGGACCTAGTGTGAAATCTTTTAGAGGTTGAAAACAAAAATTCAATCTATCAAAACTTAAGTATCGTAATGTGTAAAAGTAGAAAACGTGATTTTTAATGCTAGCCCCAGAGAAAAAAAAGCCTAAATATCCTAAAAAAACTCATTTTTTCTGTGATCCGTTTTATACCTATAAAATAAGAAAAAAACTGATACTATCCATACAGACGGCAGCCCTGTAGCACTATCGCGAGTGTTACCACATTGAAAATTATATTTCATGATGTGGTTTTTGCCAAATTACAAAGAAATTGTGTTTGTAAAAGAAAAAATAAAGCTTAAATTTGTGTTATTCACGTGGAAACATTAGAATTCGTGTTAAAATTCATGCTATCGCAAATGCGAAATTTGCTTGTCCCTACTCATTTATGGTTTATGCAAATATCTATTATAAAAATTAAATCTATTGTATTTGTAGCACAATTATTACTCTATATTGCTCCACTTCAAGTAAAACTTGATGTTTTCATTTCAAAATCAATTCAAACTCAGCTCAAAGTAAAAAAAAAACCTACTCGCACATTAATAGTATATTCCAAACAAGATCATTATTAAAATTGTATACATATCTGAATGGCGCTAGTAGGATAGGGAAATGAACGGTTTCGAAACCGTTCACGCGGACACACCTGAAAAATGTGATATCTAATGTCATTTATGTGAACTATAGGCGGGTTTCCGTCACAGAGTTTCGAGCTCAGCATAGCTCTGAACCTAGGAGACCACGTCACTAGGACTATTTTGTGACCATAGAACACCCGACCCTCGACCCGAAACTGCACATCGCTCAGTTCAGGGTTGTTGACGAACTTGGGGTCTATCCTGGTACCTCCCGAGAAGGAAGTGTCGCGGATATCTTTGATTGGCTCCCAACCATAGCAAGTAGTAAAAATATCAGCTAAGAGAAGAGTTGTGCCTTCATTCTGAAATAAAAAAACAAAACAATTAAATTGTTATTCAGATTATGATGCAATTTAGTTTAGGTTAAGAGTTCACTTTCCTCATTTGAATGAAAAAAATATGGAATATTTGACATACATAACTAACCTTTATATTTTAGCGTTAAATTTAGAGATGGGATGCTCGAATTATTAATTCTCAGAATCCCTCAAATCCTTTAGTATTCAAGATTTGTAAAAATCTCAAAAAGAATCTCGTGTACAATTGTGTAAGCCTTGACTTCATATAACAATTTCAAATAATTAGTAGAAATAATTATATGGACTTATGTATTTTGTGCAACAAAATCACAAAAACAAACCAAATAAAATTTTACTAATTAATTGACTAAAAAAAAAAGTTATCTTTGTTGTTTATTATATAATGGACACGACAAAATAAAATTTCCAGTGGTATCATATTTTTATAAAAACTCTTTTAAATCTAACTTTAAATATTTTCCCATTTTTAAAAATTCGAGGATTTGAGATTCAAAAGAAAATTTAAAATTCAAATTCAAGAAATATGGAATTACACCCATCCCTAGTTAAATCATAAACTAAATTAACCTGAAACAGCATATATGATACTAGATATAATATTCTACCTCAAATTAAATATCTGAATAAAAGAACCAATCTGGAAGAGTACTTATAAATTTAGATTGACTATGACTGGAAAGGTCAGGGTTCCAATACTGACCGGGTGTACTGAATTTTAAAATCTTTCTTCAGGTGAATTATGGTGCATTCCTTAAAAAAAATCAAACTTCTTGGGTGTCCTTGGATTTGTGAGTGAGTTGTCTCCAGCCCCAAAATGGGCAGTAAGAAAAAAAAGCACTAAAAACAAACTATTATTTAAGCCCCAGTGAGGATGGAACCAGGGTCCACTTAAACTGTTACTAGCCTTAAGCACAAAGCAACGAGGATAAGAAAAACTATCCTTTATATTTACCTTACTGAATCGGAAGATGTTGAATAAAAGAGGTAGACATTCGTCAACAAATTGTGTCGAATAATCATCCGGCCATACTTGAAGAAAGTCTTGGAGCAACTGGTCGATTATATGATCCAGCCGTTGATCGTGTGCAGTCGCCAAAGTGTGCATCCAACAGTGTAGTGTCCAAGGGATGCTAAGATTGCGTAAATCTAGAGTAATGTCTGAAATATATTGAGTGTAATTAATTACTTTATAAACTTCGAAAAAAGAGTGGCCAAATACGATATTACATCTTGATTTATTGGCCTAATTTTTCAGCCGAAACAGATTCCGTTACATTTTCCAGCCGTCGCTTTTATGGCCATTTTCTAAGCATTTTAAATGAAATGATATTTTCGACCGAGATAACTTACCCAAATGGTTGTTCTCAGAGCTATGGTACATGGCTTCTTGAAGTGATTTAATTTGAGTTTTGCTCAACTTGAGGAGCTGTGAATTGTCACTAGATGCCGAGTTCCCCGATAGGCCACTAGTTTCGGAACTTGGAGGACAGGTCACCTGAGATTGTAAATCAAGTGTTAACTCTTTAGTGATAAAAACAATGGGACCTCAAACTAAAAAGAGAATTGTATTGAATATTACAAAAATATATCTCTATAAGGAAAACCTCTTTCCGCTTTATGAGATAATTGTATTATATTTGTAATAGAGTACAGGAAAGATGGATAGAAATATATCAACAGGTCTAACACAATATGACTTTTACAATGAAAAGAACACAGTTCACACTTTACAATGCTGCCATTAGGGAAATAGGTAATGGTTTCCTTTTGAAGAAAATCTATTGTTACCGCCCAATCTTCAATGTTCCTATCCAACTTTCCAAATATAATACAACTAACTCATAAAGCGAAAAGTGATTTTCCTTATTGAGATATATTACATATTTGCATCCAATAACCATTAACTGTGTTTTCCCTCTATGTTAGTCCTTTTGCATGTTCCTATATATGTGTCCGTACCATTCTTCAAAAATTTCCATTTTCTCTCTTTTCTGTTTTTAAAGGTAATGTTGCCACATTTGTGCTGAGGAAAGGTTTGGAGCCATTTAGGGAAAAAAACCTGTGGGTGGGTTTTCCTAAATGGTTTCCCAATTTACCTCCACACAAATGTGGGCACATTTCTTTTATATTATAGTTTTCTTAACCTTACTTCATTAGTGTAAAAATACAGATGGCCTGAATGGGTAGTAAGACACAGTGCACAAAACAAGAACTAGGTTTTAATTCTTGACCTTGATTCTCATTACATTGATTTACTCTTAACTCAAAACCATCTTTAACTTAAAAATAGCTATTTCTCATCCCTAAAAACTTGTATATAAATTAATTTTTTTCATGCGTTTGGTCTGAATGTTATCCCAAAGGTAGATTCTCACCTGCAGCCTATTTCCTCCTTGCCTCCTGTCGGCTGTGAGTTGATTGGCTCCTTCGGCCAAGATCTCCTCCAATGACAGCACTTCCTTGTTGTTGTTGGTATTAAGTGGGTGTGACAACAGTTTGTGCAGGATGGAACGTTGTCCATGGGATGCGGCTACAGAGATCGCACTGTAAGAATAATAAGAACGTCAATTTGACTCTTTGCTTCTTAACGGTAATGAAAGAATCGAGAATGGTTCTTAACATCATGGTTTCTGATAACTCTATCCTTAGCTCTGAAATCCAACTAAATCAAACTTAAGGCATTTAAAAGGAACATAAATATTTAGAATTGGATCTTTTTTTAAAGCCTCATCTAGAGAGTTTGTGAGTTCTGCATCCTTATAGTCCTTAAGTTCTTGGAAAAAGAGATCACGTTTACACAAGCCGTATTCGTAGTGAGTTGCACTAACCTGTAGCAGCCTCTTTGGGCGGCCCCCGAGTAGCACAAGGAGTCCTTGAGCAATGTAGAAAGGAAAGGGTGGGCCCCGTGGGCCAAGAGCAAGGAGACCATTTCAGCATTGCCGCATGCTACTGCCACCTGGCGAGATATTACAAATACTGGTGAGAATCATTTATTAAGGGCGTGCCAAGTCCACATTTTTTGATTCGAAGCGAAACAGAATTGAATCAAATAAAATATTTCACAAAGTCAACATTTTTTATTAATGGTTTTATGCTTAGAAACATACATTACAATTGACTAGATTGAAAAATCACACCTTGTACGCAGGAATCGAAACTGGGACCTTTGACTTTGTGGGCCAATTCTCTAGCACTGGTATTATTTATACTTAATTCCATACGGTTTCTTTCTTTCATTATATATTGTCCTTATTTATATAATTTTATGTATTACAATCACTTTATAATCTTATAAATAACAATCATTGTTTGAAATATTTATCTCAAATATCAGCTAAAGAATGGTAACAATTGAACAAAAATTGAGTATTTTAGCTGTAGATGTCTTAATTGCCAAAGTTTCATAATTGTTCAAACAAGAACATTCTTTTCAGAGCGAAGTGGAAGCTGATTTTTTTTTTCTTGGGATAGGATCCTTTAATCCCTCTCTTTAAGGATATTTGAAAAAATATTGAATTTGATGTATTATATATATATATATACATATTTTTTCTTTTTTTAAATTTTAAATTTTGTTTAGAACTCTAATATTGTTTATTGGTGGTTCAGTCTCAACCATAAGTATAGGAAAAACTAAACAAGCAGTCCCCAAACCATTAATTTAAAATTAATCAACCATTTCTATTTTCTATTATTCTGTTATATTCCTATTTTCTCATAATGTTAGTTATTTTTCTCCAAGATCTGGATTTAAAGACGAGATTGACGATTCAAAAAGAAAAGGAAACTTCGGGTTACTAAAATAGTGGATTAAATAAATATTTTAATTGTTTCAAGGCTACGCTTCATGAACGTTTAGATATAAATATAACCTGGCTTGATACAAATCCCAGAAACAATCAATGCTCCCCATTCACGTGACCTTGTCTTCACCTGCAGCGGTGTGAGCGTGCACTTGTCCTCGCTGAGCCTCGCACCTCCCTCGACGTGGGCCCCCCTCTCCAGCAGAAGTCTAACCATACTGCACGAGCCTTGCAAGATGGCATACGTCAGGGATGTCCAGTGCTGGGCCTCGGCATGCACGTAGGGGCAGCCCTGGGTGCCAGAGGGCGGAGTCTCCACGTCAGGGTCCGCCCCCGCGTCTAGGAGGCATCGGGCTGAGCCCTCCTCCTGGAGCAGGACTGCCACCATCAGGGGGGTGAGGCCGTACTCATTCACGCTATTCAGCTTCTGGAGGAGAGGATAGGTACAGGTCAATGTTCATAGAAAGAGCCTTATTTGATGGATAAAAATGTTACTATGTCTACTTTCACTTTTTCAAACATCAAGTCATGTGACCACCAAACTACCACTGTCACGTTTAATAGATATCATCAATACCTATAAAATAACACTAATACTATAGTAAAAACGTTATCAATGTTGGCCGCAAAAACAGTTCGTATTTTCTTAAAGGTTATTGAAATGTTGTGTTAAACCACTAATCAAAGCTTTAAAATAAATTCCACTAAAGAAGAAGAAGAAAAAAAAAATCTTAAATTTTAATTTTAAAACTTGAATCAAATATTTCCTCAAATCCTCATACACACGTAAGAAGTCAAGAATTCTAAGGTAGCATCCTTAGTTTTTATCCATTATTATATTTTATTTGTACTTACCTATATTTATCATTATTTCATACCTAAAAATAATTATTTTCAAATTTGGCTTAGCCTATGATATCTTAAAAGGAACTATATCAATGCAATTTAAACATTCACATACCCATGAACAATGCACACACATTAACACTTATTATTTTCCTGGATAGTACCTACATTCCAAACTTCAATCGAAATGTTTTTCTTGCGAAAAAATTCCCTCGTTATTGTAAATGTTAGACCTATAAAAAACAGATTGATTGCCATCATAATCACGCTACAGTGCTACAAAATAATACATAAACTAAATTCCTAGCTATATTATTTTTGGTTTAGTTCACAGGTTCTTAAACTCCGAGTCGCAGGAAACCTTTACGAATGAGATTAATTTAAACATTTATTTTATACCTATTAAGATTATAATACACTACAACCTTTCATTCTATATTTGTTTAAATTAATGCATAAATAAACATTCTGACATGATCCTGGCAACACAATTTTAATAATTATTTGTATAATTCTCAAGATAAACCAATGGTTTCCGTTGGTTGAAAAGAGCAGTTGTTAAAACTGGATTTATTGTGTCAAAATAAGCCAGGTTATTCATCTCATAAATGTTTTATGCTTTTTACTTATTACTAATAACAAACAACTTTTCTAAATTTTATATTTTTATCCGCACATATTAAGTTTGAGAATTATAAAAATGTAATTAATAATATTAAATATAATACATAAATTACATAAATAAACATAACGATATTAAAATGAATTAGTGCCTAATGGCTTGGAAATGTATAGTAAGACAGTGTAGAAACACTGTACAATAATCTAAAGTAATTAATAGTGAAGGAAGCCAATCTGAAAGGATAGTTAGGATAGTTAGGATAGTTAGGTTAGGCCTGGATAGAAAAACACACTTCTTTCTTCATTTCTTCTCTTCTCAAACTATTGCACTATCTTACACTTCACATATTGTTGAATTTTCGGAGATGTTCCTTTATTATTAGAAGAGACAAATTGAAAACAAAGATAGGCTATAGAACCATAGTTCTATAGCCTATCTTTATTTTTGTGTCTATAGTTATGTAGTCCATCTTTGTGTGTGTTTTAAATGTGTATGTGTAATATAATGCAATAGTTTGAGAAGAGAAGAAATGAAGAGAAAAGTGTTTTTTTATATCTAGGCCTAACTTAACTATCCTTTCAGATTGGCTTCCCTCACTATCAATTACTTTATATTATTGTGCAGTGTTTCTACACTGTCTTAATATAAATACACATAAATAATTACTACAAAATTATCTTATTTTTTCCATGTTTTCCAGACCACTTGAATAAAAGAGTGATAAAATTTAATTTTTCAAAAAACTGACTTGTGTGAGGTAATGTAAATGTTTAAATCGGGATGATTTAAGCCCGATGGGGAAATATATCTTTTGTTGATTCACAAGCCTTGTTTAGAGGTGGATTAAACATGCGCTCATTTCACTTTGTCTTTTATCTAAAGACCAAATATTTAATTAATTATTGTAAAAATTATTTTCAGTTAGATGTCTCAAATTAACAAAAATTCCATTTTTTTTTTTTTTAGATTTTGTAATGTTCTCTGTGTATTCCCTGTTTTTTTCCAGGCACAAAAAAAAAATTCCCTGTATTTTCCCTGACTCTTCCAGGTTTTCAGGTGCATAGCATGACTTGACATAAGTGTATGAAATTTTCTCAAACCAATGTCTGTTGAAGTTATTTCAATAATCAGTACCTTATTTGGTGGGAGTAGCTGCAAAGCGTGTTGTATTAAATCAGTCCGGCCACTTCTCAGCATCTTGAACGCTAACTCCGTCTTTAGTCTGCGGACACATTCCACCTCGTCTCCCGACCTCTTCGGGACTACAGGTTCATCCGGGCTACAAATTAACACTCGCTTTAGTAACAAGAAAATGTGGCTATTATAATTACATTAGAGTCTAGGTAACTCGACATTCAATAACACAACATGCAAACGTGCACACAGTTTTTGGAGCCAGTCATCACAGTCCAAGGTCATTCAACTGTATAACCTCTCCGTTTGTATAACTCGAGTGGAACAGTCATGCAGTGGTGTTATTACAAGTATTGTTTGTTAATTTTCCAATTCAGTAACGTGTTATTCGAATCAATACAATATTATATGTACAGTAATGTACTGCATTTCTGTATATTACTGTTATTGTACCGTAAAATACTACAGTACAGTACAACTGTACCTATAATATTTGATACTGTACTGTGATTCATCCTTGTTTAGTAAACGTGCATCTTATGCAAAGTTCATTCATAAAACTTGACATTTCAATAACTCGACTCCACCTCAGTCCACATTAGGTCGAGTTTCCGAGACTCTACTGTCCTTAGGAGAGGTCGATAGAAACATATGAAAGGGGACAAAGAAAACAAGAACACAGATCACTCTTTACATTGTTGTCATTGGACAAAGAGGTAATGGCTGCCGCTTGAAGAAAATCTATCGTTACCAGCCAATCCCTCGACCTAGGTTTCATTTTATCGGAACTCAATCATTTAGTCATAGGGCCTCCTCATTGTTAGATATTTAACTATACTTTGTGCTTTATGTTATATAAATAAACAAAATATAGTTTTATTTTTTTTGCAACATGAAACAATTTTTAAAAAAATTATTAAAGCATTGATTCGACTTTGGGAACATTACAAATTTGATTTGGCTTCACTTTAAATTGAAAAAGAGGACTTTTCCCAGACCCATATAATTTCCTAATAAAATTATTTGATTAAAGTTAAACTCACCCTCCTACAATCTGCCTGATGGGGCAGTCCACCCCTGGCAAAAGCAGTCTGGCCGCCTGCATCACATCATCCTGGTCCAACAAGGAGGAGTGACGGTGCTCCGCGTGGGCCACTGTCACCCGCAGCCACTCCACCAAGGGGGGCAGCACGACATATGCTCGTTCGTACACCAGCTCCTGGATTGGCGCTGTAAACTCGGCGTGCTCCAGCTGCTTAACAACATATCAAAACGCCAATCAAACAGTTTTTTTTTTACCACTCCGCCTTGTTATGCTTATGTGTTTAGGATAAGGAAGGTTGAATTTAGAGGAAGTGTACCAGAATTTGTGTAGAGGAGTGAAAATACATGTAGGAAAAAACACATTAACTTTACCTGACTGAGATTCAAACCCTGATCTCTTGTCTTCAGCAGTCCAATATATTGCAAGATCAGGGATGGGAAAGTTGCGGCCTCATGAGGTGTTTGGAGCAGCCTTTTCGCACATTAAAAAAAATTATCACTTACGCATACACCCAAAGTTGTGTATTTTAGTTAGTTAAAATAAAAATTAGTTATTATTAAAACATAGTGTTAAAATAATTAACCATTATTATCAATCTATTTATCTATGATTGGTGCAGTATCATATTTTCGAAATTTTACTGCATATAAAGTGTGCAGTGAGCCCTTATGAGGAATCCGTGATGCGACATGCGGCCTTCCAAAGCCAAAAAGATTCCCCGCCCCTGCTTTAGCCCATTTGACCTCAGAAGCAGGTAATGTAGTTATTAAACACTCCACATAGTAAGCTTAATTTAATCCTGCTTCAACCAATGCATATATATTTCACCCCTGTGTTCTGGCTTTAGGTTTTATCAGGACAGTATTTTTTTTTTGTGCGCTGCGCTTCACTACCCATTCGGGTTAGCCACATATTTACGTTACTGGAGTAAAGCTGAGTAAGGTGGAATTTAGAGGTGAACACCCATGGAAAGAGAGTGAGAAATCAATTAAGAGAGAAAAAGAAAAACCTTTAATTTTCCTGACTGGGATTTAAACCTAAATCTTCCCGTCACTAGCTCTCCAATCTTATGTGAGAGTGATGCATCAGACAATATGACTATTGATGCATCAGACGATATGACTATTGATGCTTCAGATGATATGACTATTGATGCATCAGATGATATGACTATTGATGCTTCAGATCAATATACCCTTCTTTGTTTATGTTTTTAGATTAAGTATTTAGCATGCATTTTATACAATGCAAATTATAGCAACACGTGATTTACAAACTAACATAACTTAAATAGGTAAGCCACTACTTATACAGTTAATTGTACATAACTAGTGAAGCTTAAAGGATGGAAATAATATTTGCGTTACGAATATAGCTGCATCAAACATCATATTCGTAAATTTGAAAAATAACAAATGGAATGGGTTTGATTAATGTGTTGAAATGTAATTTTTTCAAATTTACGAATATATCAGAACTTTTATTAGCGAAGATTCATAATTGTCAAAGCCAACATTTTTTTTCGAGGCAAAATCAAAGCTGATATATGTTTCGATGCCAAGTCGAAGTATCGAACCATTGCATAACATTCATTGTAGTAGAATATTTACTTAATGGATAGCAGGATGGATCCATATGAGATTAAAAAATACTGTAAATACCTTCATCAATATCACCTGGAACTGTACATTGACTCCCTACATCCCAGGTCAACCCCCCTAGGGGCAAACGCTAACATACCTGAGAACATCTCATGAAGTAGAAGAGCGCTTGTATGGCAGACGGAGTCCAACTGACCGGTCGAGTGTTGATCCTAGCCAGTAACTCGGTGAGTTCTTGAACGGATCCGACACACGTCGTCAGTAGGGACTGCTCCATGGACTTGCCGCTCGTGACCGACGAGGTGTGAGTCATCTCGGTGTTGACACTAGACACGCTCGCCCAGCGCGGCATGGCAAGAGCCCCTGATTAGCAATGATTCTGTTAATAATATCACACTTTCTAAACAAAGCTAGACATCCGATATTAATGCCAGATTGTGATGAATAGGTAAGAGAAAGAGGATTAGGAATGAAGATATGGGCAAGATTTGGGCTGTATTAAGTACATGAGATAATGGAGGAAGCAAGGGTGAGATGGTATGGACATGTATTGAGGATGTTGGAGTACATGAGATAGTAGAGGAAGCAAGGGTGAAATGGTATGGTTATGTAATGAGGATGTTGGAGTACATGAGATAATGGAGGAAGCAAGGGTGAGATGGTATGGACATGTATTGAGGATGTTGGAGTACATGAGATAGTAGAGGAAGTAAGACTGAGGTGGTGTGGGCATGAAATGAGGATGTTGGAGTACATGAGATAGTAAAGAATCAAGGGTGAGATGGTATGGACATGTGATGAGGATGTTGGAGTACATTAGATAGTAGAGGAAGCAAGGTTGAGATGGTATGGACATGTATTGAGGATGTTGGAGTACATTAGATAGTAGAGGAAGCAAGGTTGAGATGGTATAGTAATCCCGTGATATGTGAGTCCTCATATTCCTTAATATAATGCACTAAAACCACATCCAATGCCCCAGGTCAGGGACTTTTATTTTTAAACTTATTTTTAAAATGTATTGTTATTCAACTCACCTGACGCTATCCTGCCAGCGTTCAGATGCGCGTACGGTTGAAGTAGACCCCACAGGTCTCCGCTGTTGGCGATGGCGTGTTCAAACATGGTGGCCGTCAAAACAGTGTCTGCCTCGTTGGATAGACACTGTAAGATTATCTCTTCCAACAAATTCTCTATACCGGCAGCTAAATACACGGCAGCATATCTGGAATAGTATGGCATTCGTTGTAAAGCCATGTCGACACTTAATACTCTTCAAGGAAAGCCTATTTTCACTTTTTAACTTTGGTTTTATTCTATTTGGGAGCTGAAGCAGGCAGCGGAGGTCAGGGTACAAAGGGTGCATTATCGGTCAAAGTTTAAGCACAAAAGAAATGAACCTGTCGTAAAATGATGATGATTATAATAATAAATAATGGAAGAACATACAGGAAAAAAGTGAAACATAGTTCACAATTTAAATTGCTGCCATTGGACAGAGAGGTAAAGGCTGCCCCCTGAAGAAAGTCAATTACCAACCAATCCCTCAATCTTGGTTTCAATTTATTGGAACTCTTCAGGAGGGAGTTTGAAAAAAATAAATAAAAAAATAGAGCCAACTTGGATGTTAACGAAAAATCACTATTCAAATCAACTCACTCGTGGATAAACTTCCCAAGCCGAACGTCGGCCATCCACCTCTGGAACTTCCCCACCGAGAGCTGCAGACCCGCGCGGCAAGACTTGCTCTGTTTCAAATGCATGTCTCCAGAGACGGCAAACATAGCCGCCGCACGGAGGCATGCCTGAAATAACAAATGAATCATCAACCTTTTGAGTCCTCACCAAGTGACCCTGAACCTGTGGTAAATAAGATGACTGGGTATTGTTTTTTTAAAAAAAGTTGAATTTCTGTACGATTTAAAAAGTTTATATATATATATATATATATATATATATATATATATATAAAATACACACACACACACACACACACACTTATATATGCTATATAGACATGCTACCAACTAACTGCACTAAAATGTTGGACCATCCTAGTTATCAAGTAAAAGGTCAAGTTGTTTATGTTTTTTTTTTTCCTTTTTTTATAGGACTGCGTCTTACTACCTGTTTGGGTTATTCACTTATGTACCTATTACATTCTTGGTTTTATAGACAAGGATATATTTATAGGACACTTACCCACGTATGCATAGAGGGAGAATTAAAAACCATTGTAGAGAAATTACCCTCAGTTTACCCACCAGAGATCTCCCCGTCGTCTGCGAGAGTAGCGCCTTATATCAGGCGGCTATTGAAGTGGACTGAATAATGTTTTGGTGGTGCCCTCACGGTTTAGTTGATATAATATTTGTGAAATATACATCTAGCACGGTTCGAAATGTTTATATGCCGACACATTAAAAGTGTATCCGGCTACCAATAAAGTATGAGTATGATATAACACGATGGCGACAAGACAGCACTGTATTACTGCTCACGAACAGAGATGCAAATGTTGAATGTGACAGCAGTAAAAATGCGCACACGCCACCAATAGCTGACAAACACAAAGTTTGATATCACGAAATTTTTTTTTATTTAATTTTTTTTTATGATAACACACCAATTTGTGACTGAAATAACAGCAGAAAAAAACCCATTAATGTGTTTTTAAACTTGAATTTTTTTTCGGCAAAGCTTAGTAGTTGTCGAATGAGTAATTTCACTTTCGAATCTAAGTTGAAACAATCGATTATTCGAAACGCTTCACACATCCCTAACTGCTATATAAGATCCAAGGATTTGAGTGCCCCTTCTCTAGTTTTACCTTGGTACAAGAGTCGGCTAATGCAGGGCACAGTGTGATCTTCAAGGCCGAACACACTTCCTGTTTGGAGCACATCCCGAGAGGTCGCGACAGCCGTTGGGACTCCCTTCCTATCCTGACCAAAGCCCTCTGGAGCAGGTAAGACAAGCGAGGAATGGTTTCCATGGATACACGCTCCATGTGTTCCTTAATGCGCCCATTCTGAATCACCTTCAAGACATCGTGGTTTGACCATGGTAAGTGCTGCAGTTCTACCAATCTGCCAAGACAAAATATACACCATGTTTACTTGTAAATAAGATTCCATCACATATAAGACCATCCCTAATTACTTTCCCCTCAAATAATGGACCAAGCTTACCTTTTTCAATGAAATATTCCCGTTAGATTTTATAATGCTAAGTGAGAGGACTGATAAAATACCAAATTTCTTTGTTTAAGCACTAACCCTTTTAGTGCGCCTATAATGGAATCATGTGAGAAGAGTAACACAGCCATTTAATAATTTTTGTAAGGTTGGACAGGAAAAATCGCCAAACTATTATTTATTTATGAAGCGATGTTTCAAATTGTTCTATCATTTTCATTTGCATATAATAAACTGTTCTATAAGAGAGGGGAATCTCTACATTCTAGTTAAATGATACACTCCTAATTTATCTATCGGGTAATACTAGAACTAGTGCAGATCTGGAAATCCAATCAGATCGACTAGTGGTACTTTTAACGGGAGAAGAAGGAGCCAATCAGACTGGCTTTTGGCTCTTTTAACAGCAGTGACATACAGATTAGACGGTAGATTTGAATTCCGGGAAACATATATAGTTGTAAATGGTCTATAATGGTATTTTTTTAAATGTTTAAAGTAAAACAACTGTCTTTTAATATATTTCAAAGTATTTTGAGTGTTTATCGAGTATTTGATCTTTCAATTTCCTATGCATTTTTGAGATATATGGACATAAGAGCTTCCTAAGTTTTCCAGAATAAATATCTTTAAAAAAGGGGGTCTTATATATGAATAAATACAATGTGCCGATCTGAGTTTGGCACTTTGTTTTAGGTTGTTTTTTTCAATGTCTTAAATAAAAAAATATGGTTTGGTTTTTTTAAATTTTTGGGAAAAGAATGAAATAGTAAATGTTGATTTTTTAATTTTTTTTTCAGCACATGTTTGGGTTAGACACGGTTGAGTTAACGAGAATATGAAAATCGTAGTTAGAGTTTAATAATTGGAATCACATAAAAAAAACCACAACGGAATAGTGAAATCTCCAAACAAGACATACTATCATTTATAAAAATGTCCGGTATCACCTGTTATGAGAGTCCACCCAGACAAACTCGTCAGCATTGGTGACGTTGGTGTTTATGGTCTCGAGAGAAGAATGCCTCATGAGCCTGCGCACGGCCGGCTCGCTCGACTCGCTGCCGCTCAGACTAGAGTATGTGGAGGTGGAATACCCGCCCGCCGTGGTGGAAGTGTGTGAGCGCATCGTCAGTTGCTGGATGGCGAGCTTGATGTCTTCCAGCCCGGAGCCGCAAGGTACAAGCTGCATCACAAAGTTGGTCATTATGTTTCAAAGAAAGATGATGACTTAGTTAAAACAATTCTCAAGATATAAAGAGCCCAGAGGAGTAGTAAGACTAAGTGAAAAAAAATATATTTAAAAACAAAGAATTGAACATGTGTAAGTTATCAAAGTGTCGCGAGGGTCTCCGAGAGAAAAATTTGTGTCAAACCATGCAAAAGGTTGAAAACCACTGCTTTAGATCGTGATAACATTTTTGTAAAAATATTTACCTGTAATTATTAAGCTATTTAGTTTCTAGAGGCTAGGAAAGTGGAGGTCATGGGAGTGAAGTTTGTGAGGAGCATGTTATCTGTCACGAGGAGAAACAAGATTAGGAATGAAATTATCTGGGAGAGAGTGGGGGTACATGAGATAGTAGAGGAAGCAAGACTGAGATGGTATGAACGCGTAATGAGGATAGAAAAAGAGAGGATGTCGAAGAAAATGTTGAAAATGAAGTCTGTGAGAAAAAGACCGCAGAAGGAGATGGGAGGAGCAGATAACAGAAAGTGTTCAAGTGAGAGGAAAAGAATGGAAGAACTTAAAGGAGAAAGAGTGGTGGAAGGATAGAGGAAGATGGAGGCGTTTTACTGAACTAACCCGGCCACAGGCTGTAAACAGTTTATGATGATGGAAGTATGTATTTTCTATAAATTAGGAGAAAAAAGTTTCAAAACACAACTCCAAAACTAACATTTATTATAAATATAGCAGGAAAAGAAAATTCGACTTGGCTTACCTTGGCAGGAGTAGCTCTATGCCGACTTCTGTTGTGGGTAGATTTCCTTCCACTTCGACATTGGTTCTGCATCACACTTGCAGATAGCCTATCACAACCAAGGCAGAATATGATAATTTCAAAGACAAGGAGAATCAGTAATTGTGGTATTTCTAAGATTATATGAAAATAAATAGATGAACCAAAAAGATCAGACAAGAACGGAATTGGCCTTACTATGACAAAAACTGTCCAGACATGCGTCAGTCAGTAAATCAAGCCTCCTGATTATTGCAGGGTTACCATGCAGGGTTACCACTGTGTTCTTTATATAAAATTACCTGCGCTTTCCAGGAGGATTTTCCATCTTTCCAGGAATTTTAGAAAGTGTTACAGAAGAATGAAATATTAACTTTCAATGAATTAACTATTGTAAAGTTTAGCCATAGGTGTTTAGAACAGGACGATTTGACCTTGATGGGGAAATTTATGCAGGTATTATGCTACTAAAAGTTTCAAGGGTAAATTAAAGGACGGGGAAAATACATGTGTTCAAGTGAGTTAACATACTTATCTCTTCAGTTCACTCTATGTAGAGGCCAACTACATAAAACCGGATTATTTTAGTTATTTTATGAATTCCAGCATGTTTTCCCAGGCTTAAAACATTCGCTGTATTTTCTTGGCTCTTGGTTTTCTAGGTGTGTAGGAAACCTGCTATTGAGACTAGATATTGAGTTACAAAAATGATTTGTCTGCGGCTTACACCTTCAGGGTTGCCACTGATATCCTCAATTTCATTTCCCTCACTTTCCCCGACCAAAATATAAAACATCCTTGACTTTTCAACAAGCTGCTGGTAGCATAATATTAATACAAATCATTAATACTTGGGTCAAAACGGGATGTCGATTTAAGATAATAGCTACACGTACTGAAAATAACTTTCTCCTTCCTCCCCATGATAGGAGTGCGTATTGATATTAGACAATTGTTGCCAATACAGTGTGAGTAGGAAAACTATACTCAAGGGATTCCTATTCTATAGCCATACCATCGCAAACCTTTTTGCCTAGTTTTCTTTTATTAATTTGTATTATAAAATAATCAGTGAACATAGTACTATAGTATCCATGGTTTTTATTGTAGTATACTATTAAGAACACATTTAATGCACATTTTAGTAAATCAATGGAAACAAATTAAGAAACATAACAGATACAAAAATAGTGGAAATAATTATTTACAAAAAAAATAATTAAGAAACTGGAATACCAAGTACCACAATGATTCTTCCCCCGTTTTGATTTCCCTTGAATCTTGTAGTCAGGTAAGAAACTGGCTAGAGTCACCAATCTCTGTTCAGAATTATCTTGGAAAAGCTATCATTTAGCACAGCGTTTTTCAGGAAAGTTTGCCATAACCAAATCAGGTTTCAAAATTAAAAAGTTACAGTACATAATACAATAATCTTACATCGAAATAATGGATTTCTTATCAAAGAGACCGTGAAGAATTTATTTGACTACACTAAAAAACTTTCCCTAACTTTACCTGACCACAATTGCATTTCTCTGAATTTCCATGACCAATTTTCATTTCCCTGACTTTCCCTGACTTCCCAGGTCAGTGGCAGCCCTGTAAATTTTTTTACATTGACTCAACATGGGAAGCAAGATAAGTGTATGAGCTCAGTGATATTCGGAGGTAGAAGAGAAGTAGAGTAATTAATTAAATTAAATACAGACAGAGAGAAATCAAACCAGAGACTTTTGGCCTAGTGCTAACAGGTTTGATTCCGGTGTCATTTTTTAAACTATATTTAATGGGATTTTATATGTATTCATATGTCATATATATAAAAATCATTTTCTGAATCAACGAGTAAAATCAGCACACAAACTAACTTAATCTAGAACAAACATAACACCAAGTCTCTGCCTGCTCCACCATTGGTAAGGGAGGAACCCTAGTTACACCAATGATACATTTTTCGACCATGATGGGAATTGAGCCCAGGACCCTTTTAACTCAGTAGGAAGATATACTACCGACTGAGCTTAGGTGCTGGACAACCGCTAAAGTTATTTTCCACCCTCAATTAGTGCCCTTAGTCTAAAACCAAGAGTTCAATTCTCTACCTCGACACATAATTAAAGCACGCGGTTGTGGTACTCGGCCCTAACTCACCTCTCATCCTCTGGGACGGAGTTGAGGTGAGACTTGTAGTGCTGGTGCCTGTCCGCGGGTGGGGAAGAACTGAGGTGTCCGTCGGACATACTGGCGTGACCGGAACTTCGAGTGCCATCATCAGAGGAGCTGCCGTTTGATTCCTGCCTCCTCTGAATAAATTATACAATTATCAACATTTAGTAATATATTAGTCTTTTTTTACCACACCATGTCTTACTATTTTTAATATTTATATAATTTTAGCTTAGTGTTTTTTTTTTGGGAACAATACTTGTTGACTCAAATATAAATTTATTTATATTTTCGCGGCGCCTTTAGGTGAACACCACGGCACAGCAAGGTGTTGTGGCACCCCCGCTGAGAAGCAATCAGCCTAAACTTTAGGTTCACCTGCATGAGCCTTAGTTCTTCCACGCTAAGGTGATGGTGTAGGTGACTGTTGTTCCTGCCGTTACTGCCAATCATACTGCCATAACCCCGCCCGAAATTGCCACCGCCCTGCTGACGGTTACTGGACGAGACGGTCGCCATCTTGCTGGTCACTGTCTGCAGCGCGGCCCGCTGCTGCATCTGTCGGGATCAAGTAATCTGATTAGGGGCGAAAGAACTCTAGGACACAAAAAGGTTGGAATTAAAGTTATGCGCTGCACATCGGTGAAATTTTATGTCCAGTTGTGTCTCCATTACAAAGGTTTATTATAATGTTAGATCAGAAAGTATGGCAGTAAAAGTATGGCTCCTAATGTGTGAATGGTTATTATTTATGAAGTACTGAAAAGCAAATAATTTAGAATTATGGAGTGCCTGTTAAGACCCCTTCAAATAACCCAAAACTTATCCAAGTAATACAGCTCAAGTCACGTGCTGCAATGCGGTGTGGTTTCCAGTATTCTACTAAAAACAACAACAAAGGATTTAAGGAAATGATACTATACATGATTAAAATTTTTTTTTTTAATCTATAGTAAAAGTGAGATATAACTATTTTAAAATTAAAAAAAACTATTAAACTAACACGATTTCAGTGTTGGCGAACTAAGAATACATAAACCTGCACTTTGATCAATTTTATAGTTCGAGCGTAATTGTATACCTAATATCATGGTTAATCAAATGTGAGATGGTTTATTTCCACTTTTAATAAAAAACGATTATCTAAAAAATTAATTTCTTTACATTTGGCTCTAAAGATTTTTGTTTTCAAAAGGATTAGCGTAGTTAGAGATGTTCTACGAATGTAATCAGAGGCAAGATATTCACTCCACTGTGATAAGGCAGATATTATGATAGGTTATGTGTATGTGTTTTTAAAACTAGTGTAAATTATTTCCATATACAATGCGGTCAGCATCATAAAATGGTTAATGTATTATCTTTAAATGGGAATGTTGCAACCTATATGCTCTGTATCCATTTAAAAAATATTATGATACAAATATTTTATTTATTCGAAATATTTAATGAGCACATTTTGAACCGAATGATTTTTATCAGCACATGAAAATTTCTATGAGCAAGACCAAAAGGACCTAACAAGTTTGATAGGAAAGGTATTTTATTTTCACATAGCTTCCAGGGTTCCCACAATCGACACGGGACCAACGGCTTTACATTCCCTACAAAGGAAGTTGTGCTACGGATTTTTATCGCCCAAGAAAAATCCGTTGACCATGGCTGGGTTTGAGCCCACGAACGTTGGTTATGGGGGTGAGCACTTTACCCCAAGACCACGGAGGTCAACTATGATACAAATAAATACAAATATTATTTTTATTAGGACGGGTCAGAGCCACTGTACTTGATATTAGTGAATTAAATTAATTAATCAAGGAGAAAAAGATAAAAAAGATTAGTTTTAAAGATATAAACCCGCATAAACTTTGAGAGAAAATAGGAACCGGTCAATGGAATTGAACCTTGGCCTCGAATCTCTAATCAAAATACATTTTTCAATCATAATTAATTTTTTCATGCAAAATTTTAAACAATAAATTCCACCATACAAGTTTCAGAGGTTCATCAAAAATAATTAAGTACTTTTTTTTCCCCCAAAATAAAAAATATTCTTTATACATAATAAGATATCAAGTACTAAATTATATTACGCCATAATGTCTGCGCGCACACCTTGAACGTCCTAGTGGCAGCATTTTCCTCGCTCAGCACCACGTCATGCACAGTGACGGTACAGGTGTCTAGCACCACAGGACCTGAACCAATACTGGTATTCGTGTCCTTCTCCGGTACCAACTGCTCAAGAGTTAAGTCACTGCCGCCACGGTCTTCAACTGGTTTCAACCCTGTCAGGGGTGTCGTCGGTTGAAACTTGTTGGGGGTTTGGCATCCCCTGTTGGCCAAGGGCGGTCCAGCCCCTTTAGAGATACTGATGGAGTGAAATGGCTTTTCATCAGACATTTTGGCGCTCGGGGGCCGGATAGACACAAGTTGGGGGTTGCTGGTCCGCTGTAATATAGAGGCCTATTACAATGCTGAATTTACGATTCCGTAACATGCCTGGATTATAGAAATATTATATCTTGTTAAAATTAATGAATATACTCAAAGTCACTGGTAACATATCTAATAGGGATGGAAACTTAAAGTCATCAAAATCTTCGAATCCTTTAAAAATATTCGAGATTCAAGAAAATATCATATCCGAGAAGAAAAAATTAACACAATTTCAAATTTTAAACTGGAATTTATTTGGGAGATTTATTACTACTTATTGGTTGTTCAGCTCCGACATAATGGAAGGTTGCTGGACAAACTTAACAGCCCAAATCATTGATTACTTCAATGCAAGAAAGTTATTACAAAACATTTATATTCATTAAATTGAAAAATGACACCTGGACATGATAACTGTATCTGGGAACTTTGGCATGGTTAAAGAATATTATATTTAGATGCAGCTATAACTATAATTAGCAAATATAAAAGTTTTGCTATGCAATCCATCATGATATGCATATTCGTACAGTTGTGATTGTACTACTAGCAGCATAAAGCCCTTCCGAATCAAAGATGGGTGCGTTATCTGATACCTCGTGATATTAAATGATAGCTCATATATAACTGAAGATTTTCACACATCTATCACAGACTCTGACTTAAAATATGAGTGAAGAATTACCCTGGGTACGAGATGACTCCTGGATAGCTCAGTGATTAGAGCATTAGCACACCAAGCCAAAAGGTCCCAGGTTCGATTCCCGTGTCGAGTTGTCATTTTCCAATTTAAAGAATCAACATAGTATTTAGATGCAGCTATAACTGTAACTAACAAATATAATAGCTTGGCTATTTAACCATCATTTTAACATTTAGTTACTCTTTTATTCCTTTTATTATTTCTATTATTCCATTAAATTTCTATATTAAATTATGGTAATCATTTCTTCCAAGATTCAAATTCAAATTAAAAATTCTTAGGCAAAATGAATATTCACAATCGTAAAGTAATGGATCTAATCCAACTCTAACGCCTAATAAATAAGTAACGTAAATTCCGATATAAACTTTGAACACAAAGCCTATGGAGATGGTCGGAGGGGATGGATCAGAGCTTAGAAATGAAACATTTGCGCTCCAAGACCATGCAGGACTCGCTCTTTAAATTACTAGTGACATTCTTAGAACAAGGATTGTCAGTTTGAGGCTTCCGGCTAAACATGGACTACTGCAGATATCACTTGAACTATATTATTATTAATAATATTAATAATATTATTATAATACAACTATTATTACTACTATTATTACTACTATTATTACAACTACTACTACTACTACTATTATTACAACTACTACTACTACTACTATTATTACTACTACTACTACTACTACTACTACTACTACTACTATTACTACTACTACTACTACTACTACTACTACTACTACTACTACTACTACTACTACTACTACTACTACTACTACTATTATTACTACTACTACTATTATTACTACTACTACTACTATTACTACTACTACTACTACTACTACTACTACTACTACTACTACTACTACTATTACTACTGCTACTATTACTACTATTACTACTACTACTACTATTACTACTGCTACTATTACTACTACTACTACTACTACTATTACTACTACTACTACTACTACTATTACTACTACTATTACTACTACTACTACTACTACTACTATTACTACTACTATCACTACTACTATCACTACAATCACTACTATCACTACTATCACTACTATCACTACTATCACTACTATTATTACTACTACTACTATCAATACTACTATCAATACTACTATCATTACTATTACTATTACTACTATTACTATTACTACTACTACTACTACTACTACTACTACTACTACTACTACTACTACTACTACTACTACTACTACTACTACCACTACCACCCGTTTGGGTTATACGCACTTACGCTAATGTGTAATGGTAGGCTGATTGTGAGATGAAATGGAGGACCTACAGTTTAACGTGGAATCCGAACCACGGTGGAGGCCTGGCATTCCACACATTCACAAATTGTGGTTAATACAAGTCTTGTCAGAGGTGAAGGAAGAGTTTGGCAATCAGATAGATCTGTGCCGGGACTGAGGATTGAACCCCAGACCCTCAGGACAGAAGTCCGACACCTTACACCTAGACCACCAGGTCACCTATGTTCTTTGTTGTTTGACCGTTGAGTGTATGACCACAGCAAAGTTTAAACAAGCTCTGCTCACTCTGGCAGAACTCCACGCCAAGCCACTAGTAAAAATGTCTCTATACCATAGGCTGTAAATTTCTTTGACGCAAGGTTGTGTTAAACAACTTGTAAACATACATCTTAATAAAACAAAACAAAAATCCCACAACATGTGTATTATTTCTCAGAAAGTTCTCACCGAAGGGGAATCACCTGGAGCGGTTACGGGCTGGACCTGCTGGTACGCGACATAACCTCCAGATGGCAACATCTCTCGGCTGCCACCCCCAGGTCTACAAACACACATAAAATGGAACATGATTAAATGGAAAAATAACATTTAAAAGAGTGGTTCTGTGAACAGTAGAGCCCTCTTCCTCCATTTTCTTATCGTTAGTTCAGCCTTAAGATTTCTCTTTGGTTTCAAGTTGAAATGTACTCCATAATTTCTCCTTGGATTTGAAGTAGTTATTTTCCTTTGGCGATCAAGTTAACCAGAAAACCAATGAAGAATATATTCAATAATGTATTATATTCATAATAAACAACATGAACCATGTTTATTAAGAACATTAGTCTTGCAATAGATGTTAAAAAAAAACTGGCCTAAGTACTCGAATGAGTGCTTTGAATTTTAAATTCAAATCACTCTAGATAAGATATTAAACAAAAAACCTTTTTGAATACCCACCATAATTGATACAGATAGTCAAATTGAAAAAAAAAAAAAAAAAAAACTATGTAAGTAACTAATTTGTGTGCAAGGTTCAAAGAATGTGTCTGCCAAATTTTGTTAAAATTGGTCCACGCATGTGTCAGTTATCGCAGAACAAATATCCGGACAAAGAGACAAAATGCTAAACGGTCAAGTTAAAAAAGACCTTGTTACACTCAGTGAATAATGATTTATAAAAGTGGCGCATATAATGTTCATCTTGCGACTAAAGAGAATTAAGTTATGTTTACAGGGTTTTTTTTGTTCATACAAATACTTTGTTTTAACTTTAATATTAAACATATTTATAAATCTTTGGTTTGTATTAATAATTCGCTTCTCAACTAATTCAGACACGGTTTTTCTTTGCCTTGCATAAGTTTTCGAGGATTATATAAGCATCAAAACTAGTTGAACAGTTCAGAATCTCTGCCAGCAATACACAAAGTAGAAAGGGAACAATATCTATTGGCTAAGATACAATCTTTACACAACATTTATATCATTGATTAAAACCTTTATCCACCCATAATACTTATAATTAGCATAAGTATTTTGAAACCAAACACCATCTTTAAAACATGTGAAGTTTAATGTATCAATTTTATGTTGAGATTTTAAAATGTTTCCTTTTTGATCTTGCAAACAGTATTTGACTCTCACATTAAATTTATCTCATTTTAATTCCATTATATATTTACTCTATTGAACATACTCACAAGAGCATATATTACCGTATGTTTGTGTCTGGGAATGGGGAATAATAACTATAGCTTTGTATTAGTTCATATACAAATTTAAAATTTTTAATTTTAACTTTATTATTCATATTTATGATAGTTACATTTTGTAATGTATTTAGTTTAAATAAAATCTGTTCTGTTTTGGGTCAGTGATAAAAAAAACATACTGTCGATGAATTAAACAACTCATGCCAATTAATTTAATAAATATTAATACAAAATTTCAAATCACAAATTTTTAACAAATTAGTATAAATATGGATTATCATGCTATCTCAGCAAATTTAAGAAATATTTTGTCAACTGAAAGTGAAAATGATGCTAGTGATAACTTGAGGATATTGAAAAGTCCACTTTCACAATTTATCAGTACAGTTTGATGTGCAATCTATATTTCAACAACGTTTTTTGACACACTGATTACAAGCCAAGTTTTTTGTTAAAAGCTATGAACACCCTACAAAGCCAATGTGAAATGTGTACTTTAAAGCCAGAATAAGAAAACATCAATTTTTTCCTTTTTTAAACTTAGTCTTTTGTCTTATTTCATCAATGTCTCATAGGGAATGAATAGTGATAAACTCAAGAAGGATGTCTTTAATTTATTAAAAGATGAGAAAAAAAATCACAAATATAACTAATGTGTTTCATGAATTTAAAAATGACCCCTGAACATGCGAATTGAACCCAGGAGCTTTGGCTTAGTACGCCAATGACCTTAACACCAAGTTATCCAAGAGTTGTCCGATGCCCAGGGTCATTCTTCACTCATATTTTAAGTCATAGGACCAGTTTCATAGTCAGATTTAGTACGCCTAAAGTGCGAGTCGACACTAAATACAGGACAACACCTACCTAGACCAAAATGGAATGGGCCAGTTTCGCATATGAAACTGGCCCATTCCATTCAATTTCAGGTAGGTGACGTCTTGTATTTAGTATAGCGCCGCACTTGAGGCGTACTGAATCTGACTATGAAACTGGCCCTTAGTCTGTAATTGATATGAGGAAATAGTCAGCTAAATATGAGCGATCGAGATCTATCAGATAAAGCAAAGCAACCTCCGTTGAATCTGGAGGGCTTTATGCTACCAATATTACAATTATGTTTGTACAAATCACATATCATGATGGATTAAGGTGAGATGGAAGGGGACGCGAGAAAAGACCAGTGTTTTTGCAGGTTTTATGTCAAAACTTTTTTTTGGCTAAAATAAATTAACTATTTCTCCAGTACAAACAGAGTTTAATTTTATTCGCATGATGATATCAACAGTTGTTGAATATCTGTCATAAGCATGGTGGCATTATCTAACAAACTTTTTAAATGAAGAGAAAAAGTTGTCATTAATTTCCAGAACACCCTCGACAGATATTCAAGAAATTTTGAGGCCACCATGTGAAGAAAATTAAATTCTATGTTTGTAATGGAGCAATATTTTATTTATTTTGGCCAAAAAAAATGTTTTGACATAAAAACTGTAATAACAGTGGCGTTTTCTCGCATCCCCTTCCATCCCATCTTTAAGAACCATACCATTATAGTAATCTATTATAATTATTGTACTTATCTTTACTGGTATAGTTATTCATAAACATTAAGGTGGGACCAAAATACAGGTGACTAAAGTAAAATAACAATTTCATCCCAAAGGATAAAATCAACAAAACGTTGCATACCGATATATACTTTCCAGATGATTTTCTAAATTTTCTTGAGGCTCATGACAATCATTTTCTGGACTGTCCCCTGTTTCAACATTTCTGTCATCAAAGGTCCAGGTAGAGGTATCCACCTGGCCTCGATCGCACCAAATGCCACACAAATCTTGGTTAGGCGGCCTTTCGATCTTCTCGGATTTAACAATCCATGTACCGTCGCAAAAGTTTGGTTTTACGTCTAACGTCTCGTTCCCCTTGTTAACCGAACTGCCTGCATCACGAGTTCTATTGCAATGCATCCTTAGCTCCTTACTGATATCCTTAAACTTTTCCTTAAGATCCCACTTACAGTCTGCGACTTCTGCCATATTGTTGTAGCTTCTGCGATGCCGACCTTTATCACTCAACTTCCGACAATTATTCCTATAAGATAGATGTTCATCTAAATTCTCCACAGATCTCCACCTATTACTCTTATTTTTTTTAACGTCAATACTGTCCTTCCACATTGCCCCGTTTTCACCCACACACTCTGAACGACACCTAGGTTTCCCATCATCTCCAGTACGCCAGAGGGTGTCATAAAATCTCTCCCCTTTAACTTTCTTTTCCTGCCCGTGTTCACTCTTCTCACGCTTATTCATTTTATCGACCCTTCTATTTTCGGTGATCCAACGGTATGCATCAAAGTAGTTTATACTGCCTTTCTCCGCCTTCTTCTCGCGCTTGCTCGTAACATCCATGCCGCCGCTGTTGACGAAAAACATTTTTATTCTCTGTTTCTTCAGTCCAAAAACATCATCCAATGGTGCGTCTGAATCACAATCGTTGTCTGAATATATGTTGAAGTCATAGTCGCGTTGGAAGAGGGAAAGTTCCTCCTCTTTCATTTCTGGGAAATCGTTCACATCCTCTGAAGCACCTGGTCTCCTCAATATGAAGTTGTTGTCAAAGTAAATAGGGGGAGATCTTGATGTGCTTTCTGGTGGTTGGAAGTCACTCAGTTCCTTGCAAAGGAGACACCGACAGTTACGTTGGCAAGACATTGTTTAGCTTTTAAAATCTGAGCTATTTGATTTTTTGAGGCATATATTTCTTAAGAGGCATTTTTAATCCACATTTTAGATAGATATTAATAAAACTGAATTCACTAAGCACCTTTATTGAGCAGTTTTTAAACAAGAAAATCACTCATGAAGCCATGAATATATTTTTATGGGGTTGTGAGAAGGGTCACTTTTTAATTGAAAAGTTAAATCGAAGGAACGATTGAAACCTGCTAAGAAAAGTCGAAACTGAAGATAATGTTTTTGTTGTCATCACATGGCCCTACTTTTGATTTTCTTCAAACCATCCATTTGTGTGAATATGTTTAAAGAAAGTTTTAGAGAAAAAACCAAAGCACACGTTATTCTTTTGTTAGACGTTGACTTCAACATTTTGAAGCTAAGCACACCTCTTAACTTCTAACTTTGCACTTTCGCTTATAAGAGAACTCGCTTATGCTCACAGTTTCGATGACACATGACAACACAACACACCTTACCCTTACCGGTAGAACACACACACACAAGACAGCCAACAATACAAACGCATAATCGTGCGCCGCCTCAATGAGTCGAGTCCCCTCACATCTTACACAAAAGTGAACGGTTGCCAGCGGATCAACAATCCAGTCCCATATTGGACACCTCAAAGACGCGAGTGACACTATGAGAGAGTATCGAGTTTCAAGTACACATGGCGGCACTGGGTGGATTTAGACTCGACTGTTGACGTCCCGAGTCAAGGCTCCAAGTGAACCGTGAGTTCAAGATAATTGCACCTTACTTCCCCCCATTGTTCCCACACTTCCTCCAGCTTCCTGTCTCGTTTATCCACCGCTCAGAGCTCAGCCGCCTGTTCTACTTAATACTGCCACACACACTTTAATTGTTTACGGGCCATTAAAACAAAGGAATAGAAACCAAAGATGAAAGTAATTAGTGAGTATAAAACTAACAAGGAAAACAAGAAAATATATATTTTTTAATTTGCTCCACATTATTTCATCATGATACAGCCCGATTTTTTTCCCACCGCGTTTTAGCACCCTTTTGGTCATACACATGTGTTGATGCTAATGGAATAAATCAGAGGAAGATACAATTTTAGAGTAAATGTACCTGCATTCATGTGGAGGGAGAGTGGGAAACCATTTAGGTAAATCCACCCTCAATACACCTAGCCAGGATTCGAACCTCCCCCTTCTCATCGAATTTAACTTTTCAACTACCCACTCCAGTGGCCAAACGGTCTAACCGGTCATTCTCATGTTAGAATGACCTGCGGATGACGAGGCAGATCGGGCTTTGAATTCCAATCGGGTCTACTGAAGGTGGTTTAGCCTGCATCTTTTTCCTAAATGGTTTCCCACTCTCCTTCCATGCAAATGCAGGTAGATTACTTTTAAAATGCTTCGTTACTAAACGCTAACCCCTTGAGAGTAATTATTATATATGCATATAACCGAAACAGGCAAGACACAGTGAAAAAAAAAAACTTTTCAACAAAATTTTCTGTTATAAAAAATGTATATATAGTTACACTCATGACTCGGCTTGTGTGCGTGTAGTGTGTAAAGTAAATAACATGTCGAAACAATATACCAGTTAAACTTGCAAGTTGAACATGTAATTTTACCCGAATTATGAAAATAATTTAATTACTCAAATGCATGTGTTTGATAATGATCAGAAGAAGGAATTACATACACATTTTATCTTTAAAATATCATAAACTGTATTTGGGTGAATCCTTTCTTAGATTATTGACAATATTTTGAATTAATTATTAATAAGTTTGGCAAGCCTGTAGAGAGGAAAAAAAAATCAGATTAAAGTTGGATGAAAATCACAGTATAGTATTATTTTCCAGTTTTAATTATAAAATAATGTTAAGACATTATATTTTAGATATCCGTCAAGAAGTCATTATATATATATATATATAATTAAAGCATTAATATATATATATATAGATATTAATGCTTTAATTTAAGGAGTAGGAATGAGGAGAGATATAGAGAGGAAATAGACCCCCTTTATTTTGAAAAGAGGATAATAAAACTAGAAATGAAAAAACAAATGCAAAATCTCTCCGTTCTCCATTTCATTTTCTTACTAAAAAAATTAAAATAATAATCATTAAATTCAGTAAAGTTGGAAACTCTCGCGCCAACTTGAAGCGAGAGAGAGAGAATGAAACAAATAAAAGTGATACATGGAGGATAATCCAGATGAAAGCACAAAAGAGAGAGAAAGAAGGTTGAGAACTTTCACACCCTGAATTTGTTCAACCTTGTGGGAAAAATCAGAAGGTTTACAAGGTCGGTGGGACACAGCTAAGTGCGGCTCACAGGAAGAACAATAAGGAAATTACCACGGGAGTCTTGTCGGCAGATTTTACTCGTGAAACAACTCTTTCTTATGGCTGCACGCACGCACGCACACAAGCACACACACACACAGAGGGGGGCTACTAAACTTCTACTATAAAATTCCCCGCCTTTCTCGAATTTTCTAGTCGACCTTTCTCCAGTTTTCCTTGGTAAGCGACGGTTTTTCCATTTGCTACACTGAACACGTATTTTTAAAACAAATGCCAACAGCCACCAAAAATCAATATTCTTATTAGGGATGGCATCCTATCATCCTTGAATCCTTGAGGATATTAGAAACTAGAGGATTTGAGGAAAATCTTGGATTGGAATATTTGGAAGGAAAAAAAACCCACGTTCTTGTCAAGATTTTGGATTGGAATTGGTTCGAGTGCTATAATACTGATTACTGGTGGTTCAGCCTTAACATAATTGTAGGTTAAACCTAGCAACTAGACCCCAGACCGTTAATTTAGCACTTAACAGAATGTATGAATGCATTTTAACAAAATGTTTGAAACGTTTAGTTACTATTTCTATTTTCTATCTTCTATCTTCCTGTTTCTTCTTATATTAATAATTATTTTCAAGATTTGGATTTGAATTCAAGATGTGAAGATAAAATGAAGATTTTGGTTTGGTATCTGTATTCGACCAATCTCCAAATTGTATGTATAAAATGTTTTAGATATTAATTGTGGCACTGTGTAAGCTGTGGTATAATAAAGACCACAACTATCTAATGTCGAAACAACATCTCTAAGTAAGACATTTTGTTTACATGTAAGAAACCCGTTTCGGTGGCCGCATTGTCTAAGGCGCTATTCTCACAGTAGACAAGACTGCTGATGACAGGGTGATCGAGTCTTGGTCGAGTGTAATGAGGATGGTTTTTCTTAAATGGTTTTCCATTCTCTCTCTAAATAAAAATTTCCTATTGCTTAAAAACATTAGCGTAATTGGTACATAAGCGTATAACCCGAATGGGTAATAATACACACATACACACACACACACACACACACACACACAAAAAACACTATGCAAAAAACTAAATCTCACACTTTTGTTTTTAGTTTTTAGGTGCAAAATGAATGGGGATTTTTAAGCCATGTATTTAAATTTCCTGATTTTGTATTAAATTTTGAATTTTCTGATTTTGTATTAAATTTCCTGACATTAGCCTTCAATGACTAGTTTAAAACTCTAAGAAAATTAGAATTTATGGCACAAGATAAAACATTAAGCCTGCGGTAATTAAAGAATAGATTGTAACATATTTTTTTGGTTTATTTATAAATGTTAATCATTTAAGAACTCAACATTTTTTTATATTGATTAAAACTGGAGATAGGGCAAATAATCCAAATATCAATTACTAACCGAGATCCATTAAATCTACAACTGTGACTAAGGAATCATCAGTCTGTAAACTCTACTTTTTTTTCTGAAAATTGAAAAATGACACATGGACACGGGAATCGAACCCGGGAAGGTGTCATTTTTCAATTTTCAGAATATGATATCTAGATGGTGAATTCCTCTCTAAAATTAATAACAGCTTCTGCTATTTGATTCTACCTTTTTTACTTTTATTAATTATTTCAATTTCTAATTAATTCAATTCATACCAATTTACAAAAACTTTTACAATACAAGTTTAATTTATTCTCTCTGCTTCAGTTGAGTTTATAATAAATATACAACATCCACAGTTCTAAGTATTATTAAAATATCAAGTGAGTAATATAAAAAAATCTATATAAAAATCTATTTTACCATTGATCACAAGTCTGATTAATTTTAAATGTATTATGTATTAAATTTTAACATGTTTTTTGTGCTATTACAAAGGCTCTTTTGCTAAATGTTTTTTTACCATCATTATTTATAATATAAGATTGTATAATGTTTCATGTATATTTTTTAAGCTTGTTTAGTATTTATTACGACTTTCTTTGACAACTTTAAATTTTTTTTGTATCTTTTTATGACATACTTATTGATTCATAAATAATATATTTTCTCGCTGCCTTACTAAACTTTTAAATGTGTTTCAAAAACTTCTCAGAATGCTTAACAACTCAAGAACAAAAATAAAATAAATATTCAGTTGAAAAATAACAACCGGACATGGGAATCGAATCGATCATTAGTGTGCCACTCACTTGAGCTACCCATGCTCATCCTCTACACAGGGTTGTTTTGTTTAAGGCATTATCAACCTTGGCTAATCTTAGAACCATCAGCAGCCACAGTCAAGGTCATTTGTTAATTGGTTTTGTGAGCTGCCAAACGCACACAAGTTGTTCTTTTTACGCATTCTAATGAGTAAAAGATTAGTTACAATGTTGTAAACATGATATGATGTGTCAAGATTTATTTATTCGAGTTTCGCATACTAATGAGTCAAATATTAGTTACAATGTTGTACATATGATATATGATGTGTCAAGATGTATTTATTCGAGCTCCAACTGAATTAGTCCAGGCGTTGACGTTAATTGTTTGATGAATAGTGATAAATGTATAATATTACTATAATAGAATTTTGGTCTGGATTTTGTGCATGTTCTTGGTTTAAGCTAGTTTATAAGTCTGTGTTGATATGATCAGTCGGTTCAGAAAGTGCACGTTAAATACTTTTTTTTAGCATTGTTCGGATTATACACCTATGTACTAATTACACTAATGTATTTGGGATTAGGAAGGTTTAGTCTAGAGGAAGTGCATCTGGATTTGCGTGGAGGCAGAGTGGAAAACTATTTAGGAAAATACCACCTTCAATACACCCGACCAGGATCGAATCCCAACCTTCCCGTCATTTGCAATCTAGTCTAACACGACACGAGAGTAGCGCGTTAGACAATGCAGCCACCGAAGCGGGTTTTAAATGCCTAAAAAAAAAGTGTATATATATATATATATACAAGACAATGACTATTCCTTTTACTGCTTCACGACTTGGGGAATACTCTCCAAGAACACTCATGATGACGCAATCAGCTTCATCACTCATCCCAGAGGATGGTGGTCGTAACTACAGTCTTCAACGCGGCTCAAGGCTGAAAACATTAGTTTAGAATACACGGAAGTAGTTTCAGTAACTTATGCAAATGTTTGATTCTGTTCTGCCTACAGCGGTCTTAGTTGTGCAGACTGTATTGCTCTCTTTTTTTTTTCCCTTTGTCACTGCGTCCTACTACCCATTTGCGTTACACACATATGAACCAATTACACTAATGTGGCAGGGAGGAGAAAGGTTTAATTTGAGAGGTAGTGTACCCATTATTTGTGTGGAAGGAGAGTGTAAAACCATCTAAGAAATATCATCCTCGGTACCTCCACCTAGGATTAAAACTACGATCTTCCTGTCATCAACAGTCCAGGTAAGGGGTCGATTGGCAGGTTCCAATCGGCCCAGGTCAACAAACATGACGGCTCTTAACAAATCTTAAATAAATACCACTGAAGTTAAGTTTCAGTGTAAGCTGAAGTGGTGAGGTGATGTAATGATATTTTTATTATAACTAATCTTAATTCAGAAGCCATTTCAGCTACATTATTTATTAATCTGTTGCTATTTAGTTCACTTAAAACATCAGTTTTTTACTTTCTAACTACAAGAGCAAAAATGTTTCTAAATTGTTATACAATATCAGGGAGTCTATTTATGAAATACTTAAGTTAGTAAAATGATCCTTCACTCGCTACTTGTATGGATTACAAAGTTAGTAACAGTCAGTATTAATTTAACAAATGCTTTTACATTTAATGTCATCTTATATCTTCACAAATGATATAGTCAGGGAATTCTCAGACTTCAACACTGAAGATTCTGATTAAAATTTAATCAAAATAATAATTCAGAATTAAATTGAGGACTTAATTTTAGTTTAAAGTATCTTCCGGTGACCCAATTCATCACTGGTATAGGTCTCCTGCAGTAGCGATGATCCCTTAAGACCGATGGTTACCAACCTTTTTCAGCTGATGCCCCCCTTGGTTGCTCATCAAATTTCCATGTACCCTCTTTACATCCCCTATTTTTTGGGATAGTTATACCAAATATATATTTAAAAAGTTTGGTTTACTAGTCATTTATTTATGGAAACAGAAACTAATTTAACACTGGCTGTATGATGGTACAAAGTTCTTGAATATTGGGTTTGATTGTTTGACAGAGCACAGCGTAAATAACTTTTCACTTAAAGTTGATAGCAATGTTTAGTTTTTATGGAAGTTAGAGTTGAAAATTCAGTGTCTACTGCACTTGGCCGCAATGGTATATGTCAAGGAGGCTAAAAAAATAGGGTATCCAGGATAATCTGAGGCTTGAAAATAAACACGTGCATGCGCACAAACATCTTACATTTGGCTGATCACCTGAGAGACGAACTAAAGCTGTTAAGCAGTGGTGTTAATACCACAAGAAAAAATGTATCTTTCTTATTTTGAAAAAGGGTTTGAAATTTAAAAAAAAATTATTCGATTCTTAGGTTATTTTTTAAGGTTTTAAATTAAAATTTCTCAAACCATTCAGCCATCGAAGCGGGTATATATTGTTCTTATTTTGAAGGAACAAGCCTTATGAAAATGTTTATGTTTATTTTGTGTGTCAGTTTCTGGTAAGTTAATATTAGAATATACAATAGCAAACTATGTAAAAAAACAAACCCTAAATAAATAATTTAGGTTTTTCAAATTTCTTTTGTCGAGGAGACAGAAAAAGATAATTTTGCTCTTTTTAATTAATGCACCTATGTGAACTATTAATTGTGTTTTTTTATCATAATAAAAGTTGTTACATTCTTAAAACAGGTATAAAGAAATTTCTCCCACTCCCTGCTTCGAAGGTCAGTAACCACATAACTCTTAGTACAAGTAATGAAAGTTTAATAGGCAATCCCCGCACAAACACATAAAGTTTTCTGTCAGACTGCAAACGCATGTTGTTTTAACTCTACCGGTTCACAGTTAACACCTTTGTGTAGACTATTAAAAACAAACCAGACAAAACACACCAAAGAATCCCATCGCCTTAAAAAAAACCACCTAGGTAGTGCGTGTTTTAAAAAAACATAGAAAAGTGACAATCAGAATTTAAGTTGCAGTTTTCTTCTGATGGTAGCCAAGCTTGCTTCTAGGAAAATTTCGTTAAAGTGCCGTTATGATACTAAAATTTCATTGTTTAAACTATTTACCTGCCGAGATTAGAAATTATGTTTATTCAGTGCTTGCTACATGCATGACATCTCAGAAGCACTGGTTTGATTCCTGGATAGGTCCAAATCCTCATATAATATTAATTAACTTACATTATAGTTTGTGGGCATACTTTCAACCTTGTAAAAATGTGCACCACAATTTTCCTGTTTCATTCCAAAGTACAAACAAAACAACAAAATATATAATTTTTCTATATATTTCACCAAATAGAATTCTTAACTTCGCAGCGATTTTTCCAGCTTTATAAAAAGTATAATTTATTTTCATCCATAACAAATAATCTTTTGTGATCTCAATCCAGACATCAGTTTTATAACTTGATATTCAGAGTTCAGACACATTTGCATATATATTTTTTATGCATATTTTGGAACACATTCATGTTATTCACATATGTACCAATTAGTTATTAACTACTATTAGGGATGAGGAAGGTTAAATTTAGAGGAAGTGTGCTCTCATTCATGTGAAGGGATAGTGGAAAACCCTTTAAGAAAACCCACTTTCAGTACACCCAACCGGGATTTGAACCTAGAGCTCTTTGACATCGGTAGATCTAGTCTACTTCGAGATAGGCGTCTTGGACCAAGTAGCCACCAAATCGCGTGCATACACAATTTTTTTTTAAATATTGAAAACTAAAGTGGCCTTGAATAATAAAAATTGTCCTAAAACATGCTTTTGTTTTTACTTTTTCCTTGAATGAATAAAAAAAACTTAACATTTTTATGACCTTTCAGAACACAAACTTAAACAAGATGACCCATCAAATGTATTTTTTTAAATACCTTAACAATATGTTATCTTCATTTGAAATGTTAGTGTTAATTACACTCACAGTGAAGGAACAGCGCTGCAGTCATATGAACCTTCCCACACGCTCACATGTTACGAGCCTACAAGACTAAAGCTTCAACTAAAAGTTTACACCTTTAGCAAGTGCAGTCGCATAATTCTTAGAACTGAAGGAATATTCCTTACAAGTTTACTCGTTCCTACCTTGAAAAAAATCAAACAAAAAAAAACCCACCTTAACCTTTCATAACTAAATAATTATGTGTAATAAAAAGGGTTTAAAAGCTTCTCTCATTTCTTTATTGTTCATGAAAAATAAAAAAGGGCATTTTTACCAATAACACTGAATTAGTGAGTAAATGAAAATTTATGAAAACATGTTTCAGGCAATCAAAATACTAACAGGATCTCAAAGTTTAATGTAACAATGCAACAGAAAACTAGTAGATACCAATTTGAATACCAAGAAAAATATCAAGGAAGTTTGAATATATATATATATATATATATATATTTATAAGTTTCTGAACAAATTGTTGTAAATAGCACATAAAATCGATAGGTTGATTTAAGGTGGGGATCTAGGGAAGGCGAGAAAGGGCCAGTGTTTCTGCAGTTTTTATAGCAAAACATTTTTTGGTCAAAATAAATTTAATATTCTTTCTATACAAACATAATGAATTTAATTTTCTTCACACGGTGATATCAACAGTTGTTGAATATCTGTCGAGGGTGTCCTAGAATTTAATGACAACTTTTTTCCCTTCATCTAAAAAGTTTTTCAGCTAATGCCGTTATGCTCATAATAGATATTCAACAACTGTTGAAATAAATGTGTGAACAAAATTTAACTTTATGTTTGTACTAATGCAATATTTGATTTATTTTGGCCAAAAATTTGTTTGATACAAAACCTGCAAAAAAAAAACACTGACTGTTTCTAGGGTCCTTTACATCCCCACCTTAAAAATCTTTACTGGCAATTCAAAATATTACAATAGTTGATCAAATTAAAAAATTACAGTGTTGTAAATATCAAAATTACTTAATTAGTTTAGTTTCCCTCCCAGAGATGGTGATGCAATCCATTAAATGATAGAAGATGGTGATTAAAAAGGCCTTTTTATACATCTATTGATGCCATAAACTGGTAACACTGATTTATTTTAAAATGGAAAATTGATTTAATATATTTTCTATGTTATGTAAACTAAGCAAAATATGAGAGATAATTATAGGATTTACTTACTCTAAGGCATTTGTATCTCAAAAGTTCATTGTCACACCTACAAAAGTACACCACTTATCCCTATTTTGAACTTGTTCCATCCAGTCCACCTCATTACATCCTTTCCCTATCGGTCAGTACCTCGAACATGATTCTTCCATTCACGATGCATGTCCTTCCCACCATGATCTACGAGACATGATTAACCTAAGAATGTATTGTTATGAGTATAGGGTATGCAACTCATCATTATGTAACTATTCCACTTTCCAGTATACACATCCCTTTTTGGACCCAATATCTTCCTATGCACTTTGTTTTCTAACAACCTGATTTTTTTTTCATCATGTAAGGAGAAAGCAATTCATTTTAAAAGGATGACCGACCTCCTCGGTTTAGGCCTGACGATCTCATGGCTACCATCAGAGATGCAGAGAGGACTGAGGGCCTGCCGGAACTCGGGCATGGGGTGCGGGGTCAGCTGGGCTGGATTTTGGTGGCCAGCCCCGGACATTTTCACTGCTATTTCAGGTAACACTGCTGAAACAGAAAAAAAAAAAACACACATAAAACACCTGTTTGAAAAGCTCTCTGTGCGCATGGATTGTCACAGTACAAATTTAATATGGAGGGCTTGTTTAGAAAGTACACACTTTTTTTCTGTGGCCAACAATGATACCATTTTACTAAAATATTAATAATAATAATAATATATTATTATTATTATTATTATTATTATTATTAGCACCACGTATTACTTACTATCCGTTCGGGTTATATGCACTTACGCTAATGTGCAATGGTAGGGTGATTGTGAGATGAAATGGAGGACCTACAGTTTAACGTGGGATCCGAACCACGGTGGAGGTCTGGCATTCCTCACATTCACAAGTTGTGATTAAAACATGTCTTGTCAGAGGTGAAGGAAGGGTTTGGCAATCAGATAAATCAGTGCCGGGACCGAGGATTGAACCCCGGACCCTCAGCACAACAAGTCCGACACTTTACCCCTAGACCACCAGGTCACCTAACTGATAAGTAACTTTAATTTCAAGAACCCCTTGAATAAATAATATAAACATTTTATTTTTACTTCCAGCATTAAATATATTACTAGCCAGCAGACTACACTGGATATAATCGCTGAGGGGACGGCATGGTCACTATTGAGTAAACAGCGTTGTCATTCTCTCTCAAATATACGACAAGTTTCGCAACACTGGTTGGTCGAGGTTGCCATTAGCCCCTTCTTATCCCAGCACACCACCTACCAATATAACTGAGAGAGCGAGGAGATTTGGCAACGGTTAACTGAGAAAGAGCGAAGGTAAAGCTTTTCTCCATAAGACCTGATGTTCCCTCAGCAATGATATCGGGTGTAGTTGACATTGGAGCAGGTACTGACTGGGCTAATATTTTACCCACCAATTTAATCTGATATTGCTAATCATATGTGACAAAAGTGTGTTATAAGAGTTTTTTTTAAAGTTGAGCCTAAAGTTAAACACCCCCCCCACAAACACACCAGAAAGTATCACACGAACCAACGGGGGGCTGGGGGGTGGAAGGGGACGCGAGAAAAGACCAGTGTTTTTGCCCAAAAATAAGTAAAATAATGCTCCACTACAAAAATGTAGAATTTAATTTTCTTCACATGGTGACCTGAAAAATTTCTTGAATATCTGTCCAAGGGTGTCCAGGTGTTTAATGACAACTTTTCCTCTCCGTTTAAAAAGTTTCTCATCTAACGCCGCTACGCTCATGACAGCTGTTGATATCACCAAATGAAGAAAATTAAACTCATGTTTCTACCGGAGCAATATTTGATTTATTTTGGACAAAAACTGCATTCGCGTCCCATTCTATCCTACCTTAAGCCAACACAGCAGAAAATTTACCATAAGATGTTCATCTCTAACAGGGCGATCAGTTAAGAGTGTCAGTATGCATCAGTATTTACAACGAGCCCGTACAAGATCAATCTTCGTGTCATTATTTTTATCAGTCTCAGCTCCTGCGTGCGACAACATGGATGATAAATAAAAAGTCGTGGGCAGTCCGTGTTTGCTGCCGAGACCGAAGGAAATATGGAAGAGCGCGCGCGCACAGGTCAGTCTGACAATTTTATCTTCAGAACCACAGCTTTTGTCACCCTTGGGGCTAGAGAAACAAGAATTATGTCGTACCTCGTGGAAAAGGAGGAAACGGGAGGGTGAGGAGGTTAATTGGAAAGGAGGAGGAGGGGGGAAGGCGTACTCCCGCGATGACCCCCTCCTATACCCCGTACCTCTTCGCCCATACATCAAGTTTTTGAGGCGGCTTTTCTTACGGTGTCTTACAAAGCGTTAATAAACCACTCACTCGGACATTTATTGAATAAGGGGAATATTCCATACTTGTTGGAAGAGAGGTGTGTGTAACCACAATCGTAACGTCGTAGATAAAAAAAAACAAAAAAAAAACCTTGTATCCCGACAGCTCAAAGAATTCATAAATATACTTTCATATATTCATACGCCAATACACACGTAAAGTTGCAACCTTCTACAGAATAAAATATTATAGTTTTTTTTAGTGGTAGCGGAAGGTGTAGTTTGCCTCTGGAAATTTCTTAAGACATTCGATGTTTTATGTTTATTGGGCCAAGAAAAGGTTTAAACGGTAAATAATGTAAAATTTGTTACAAATTATTCGAGAACATTTTACAAATTATGTTTTAATAAAATTAATCTTCATTTATTTAAACGTTAAAATGTATTCTTATTACATTTTTTAGTCTCATATAGGTTTTTAAGATGTTTATTTCTTTCTCATACCGGGATCACAATCGACGTAGCGTTCACGTGACGTAACAACTCGAGGGGAAAACGTAGCCAATGAATATGGAGGGCTTGCATGAAACCAAAAGGTTCACTAAAATAAAAAAAAACTGCTGATATGGCGGCATGGTCTAAGGCGCTACTCTCGCAGTAGACTAGACTGCCGATGACGGGAAGATCGAGGTTCGAATCTCGGTCGGGTGTACTGAGGTTTTTTTCCAAAATGGTTTTCCATTCTCCCTTCGCGCAAATCTGGGTACACTTCCTTTAATTATAACCTTCCTAATCCCTAAAACCATTAGCATAATTAGTACATTAGCGTTTAATATGAACGGGTAGTAAGACACGGTTATAAAGAAAAAAAAGAAAGTAGTTTGATACAAATCGTGTTAATTCCCGTTAAGAAAAATCTAAAAATAATATTTTTAAAAAAAGCAACAGGGAAAAGACTTTACACGAAATCCGAAATTGCGCATGTCGTATATGTTGAAAGAAAAAAACCTGTTGTATTAAAAAAAAACTCCAAATCGTAAGATGATCAAGGTGTAGGAGAATCAGGGCCATTTTAAGACCTTGTATGCCTTAGGTACTTTTATTCCTAGACTCTAGAGAACAGGATTCGCATGTAAACATAGCATTCAGAATCTTTCTCTCCATTTTAGGAATAAATGTTGAAGGATAAAGAAGCTTCTCAAAGATGAAACTGATAAATAAAATGTATCTCCGATCAACAAATGGGCAGCAACGATTGTTGCCACTTTCACTATTTTCAATTGAAAATGATGTTATGCGACAAATGAGCATCAACAACATAATTTCTGAATTTGCACATACAGAATGTCGGTAAGTGAACATTTAAACATTAAATTGAAAGTATCTACTAGACCTAAACTAATGTGTCTGATTGTATCAGTGAGGCTGTTGAGAGACGCATAGCAACTACTGTGTCTACGATTGTATCAATGAGGCTGTTGAGAGACGTATAGCAACTACTGTGTCTACGATTGTATCAATGAGGCTGTTGAGAGACGTATAGCAACTACTGTGTCTGTGATTGTATCAATGAGGCTGTTTTGAGACGTATAGCAACTACTGT
>CABFWB010000717.1:112471-122500 GCA_902151455.1 Timema bartmani | reverse complement strand
CATATCTCCGCAACTATTTGAGATACAAAATAACTTATCATTGTAAAGTTGTAGTAGACCTACTATTAAAGATACAATTATTTTACCTGAAATATTATACTACTATAAAGCCACATGGCTGACTCAATCACTGACATTAATGTTTACCCACTTCCGGATGAGCTAGAAACTTAAAATATGGCAAACTTATAGCTTCTAGCCTGTAACCGGCGGGATGATTCCAAAAAGTAAAAAAAAATAATATTTTTTTTAACCCCCGAAAAAAATTCAAAATGGTGGAGCAACTTTAAAGTTGGTGCGGACCTTTCTTTGGAGGTCTCTTGTGGCTAAACGGTAAGACCTATCAAAGAACGAATTGCACCAGCAGCCACGGATTTGGCGAGATCCACAAGTTTGGTCCTATTACTTTTTGTCGTATCTCCATCGGTTATATCTTAGATAGAGCTAGATTTTTTGATTATAGGTAAATTTTGCACATTTTCCACACATTTTTTAATTTTCTGACACACTTATGGGACAGCTAGAATCATAAAATTTGGCAGGAATATTGGCACATCCAATTACCATAAGCGAGTCAAATTTGATGATTCTAGCTGCCCTATAAGTATGTAGAAACTAAAATAATGTGTGAAAAATACAATAAAATACAATACCGGTAGCTTTAAGTTACGTTCAAAACAACGCTGGAATTACAATTACATTAGTTTATATTTACTTGCAAAGAAAACTCACGGGGGGTTTGGGGGCGGAGCCCCCAACGAGCAAAGCGAGTATGATTATACAAAACCAATAGTTTCTAATCTATAAGTAATTAATATATTATATATTTTTTTATTGCGATCCTTCAACAAATTGCTTGCTATGCTCTTTGTCGGGAAAATAATTTCCTCTTTTCTCAATGTTTCTGTAACATTGTCCATTATTCCATTTAAGCTCTTTGACGGAGTGTTTCTTTTAGGATTCCTTTTCACAAATCTTCCGAGCTTTAAAGTAAATGTCTCTGTTCTAATATAAAATAAAGAGAACGTGTGTGCGGTAAATAGTATCATTCATTTTATAAAAAAAAATGGTGGCGTTACGCTATAGAGCGCGTAAGGCGTAAGGCGTAGTGGCCGTCAGCGGGCATAGACTGGAGAAAATTATGGCAGGGGGAACGTCATTGACGAAGAGAAAGAAGAAAAAAACACCCTCTGTTCGCCAAGACAGACTCCCGAGCCTCACTCAGACGAGGTTTAAAACATTCAGGATGTACAAAGGTCGGCGTTTCCCATCATAGCACGTATAGTAGGATTTCTGTAGAAAGATTGTTTTAGAAAACGCAGAAACATTATTTTTTGCGATGAGCATCAATAACATTTTACTATGCTATTAGTGTTATTTTTATCAGTACAGTAAAACCACTGATAGCCGAAATAAAAGGGGCTGAAACAGTTTCGGATAGGCAAGTTCAGATATGAAATTAATACCCCACTGAAGAAACGGTAAAATATAATTATTACAAAACATACAACATAGTACATAGTTACATAAAAGTATTTTTTGTATATGTACGTATATTCAGTATTTAAATATAACAAAGTTAAACACACAACAAAACAAAATTTATCATTTCTTCTTAAAAAAAGTATATATTTTTTACTATTTTTTTTTCTATTTACATGTCTTAACAAAGGCAGTTCAGCTACTGAAAAAAAATACATAAACAAAAATACGGTTAGCAAATTCGTAAATCATAGGTCCTGATATGGGAGGTTTTACTGTGATGATAATACATATCAAAAGTGACATATATAATTCGTATGGTTTGGCGTATGAATAAGTGAAAGTAGATCGTAACTTTTCTAGAGCTGTCAAAAAAGGCTCTTCCTACGAACATTTAACTACATGAAACGTTTCTTCATTATGACAAAAATATCGGCCCAGTTTTCTTTTGATTACACAATTTCTTGAACTATTTATCTTCGATTTCGACGGGATTCAGACCGAAGTCTTTCAAGCGTTTTTTTGAACCTCAATAGAAGTACAACGCCGAAAAGGTTGTAACATCAGTCAAGGTCTTCACGATAGTAAATATTTTTGAATAAATAAAAATATTTTTAAATTCTCCCTATCCTCACTAAGCTCAGTGTAAAGTATCAGAAGCATGTCGCCGCTAAATGATGTTTGCCGTTAAACCGGTGATAGACTGACGTTTTTGTCGCTGCAACACAAACGCCGTGACAGATTTGAATGTGAGCGTTTCTTGGACATAGCGACCCCTCTCATATGAAACAATGCAATACATTAGAGCGACCCTGGTCGCGGCGACCAAAACGTCAGTCTATCTCCGGCCTTTTAGATATCAGAAGCCTGTCGGCGGGCGACCCCACCCCGAATCGAAGTGCGGCCCGTGAATGCTGAGAGTATGGGCGGCTTAAGGTATAAATAAACTTATTAGAAAATACAAACACTTTTTTAAAGTCAATATTGATAAAATTTTACTACACTATTGTTATTTAACAGATATTGATAGCATCTGTCAAAAAAAAAAAAGACCGTTGCAGATAACACGACTTATTAATATATGAAAGTAGTTCCAGTAAATTTTGTAGGTGTTGGATACGGTCTTTCATTCCAGAATCCTACCGTACACGCCTCAGTAAACCAAACCTGTTCCTTTGGTGACGTAACCGTAATGGGCGAAGTGGCCTGCTTAAGGTACAATGCTTGCCGCCGTCTTTAAATTGCAAGCATTACGACATTTATCTTTCTGGACACTTGCGTAAGAAATCAACTCGAAACAATTAGCGAAAATAAAAAGAGTAAATAGTATAATTACTACTGAACGAATCGAGGAAATATCTATGTCTTTAATATCGACCCATTTTATGTATCTAAATTGACAAATGAGAACTTTATAGTAGAAATGTATCCCGCTTCGGTGGCCACATGGTCTAACGCGCTATTCTCACAGTAGACTAGACTGCCGATGACGGGGAGATCAAGGTTCGAATCTCGGTAGGGTGTACTGAGGGAAGTTTTTACTTAATGGTTTTTCCACTCACCCTCCACGCAAATGCTGTTACAATTCCTCTAAATATAACTTTCCTAATCCCTAAAGTAATTAGTACATAAGCGTATAAACCGAACGGGTAGTAAGACAAGGTGCTAAAACAAATGTGTTGACCTGAATACCGCTATTAAAATTACAACCATTTTTAGCCCCACCAGATGCATCTCCGGAGCCACTGGGATTATGGGGCCCATCTTCAGGTGAGGGATACCCCTTGAGAGACACCCTACTGGAAAAATTCCCTCCTACCTCCAGCCCTCCACTCTTCCAAGACGCATCTCCGGAACCGCTGGGGCTATGAGTCATGCTCAGTCTTTTAATGGAGTCATCTTTAGCATGGAAAGAGTATACGACTAACAGAATATTTTGTTGAAGGTTTGCTAGTATTAATAAAATGAAGAGTTTGTCTTTCATGAGAGTTGTGCAATATCTAACGCACGCAGAGGGTTGACATTTATAAATTAATAGCTCCTTTGCAAGAATATGTGCACTTCGAGAGTTGTAATTTTAAAATTTTGATAAAATATTTTTAAAAATTAGTTAGCTAAAGAACTCCCCCACACGCCGGGTAATTCAGCAGGTCAGTAATCTATACTATGGATGGCTCTAAATATTTTGTTCGACAATAAAAGTCTAAAAAGATTGTGTTAAATCTGATTGGTACCAAGAGTTAATATGGAGGTTTATTGGAAAACAAACAAAATAACCTTTAAAATATCATATTTTTTTTAAAAAGAAAATACCCACCAGGTTGAAGGAATGGGTCGGACTTATTTACATAAAAATATATCACATGACCCAATTAGGATAATTGAATAAAAAATGTTAATGGTGACTTTGGCACTTCAATTTACAAAATAGCCAAAGACACCTAACAAACAATCGAAATAACTCTAAAAATATCGATCTTTCATATAAAATTACCAAAGTTATATGGAAGGGCTTGGAATTATCTGCTTAAAGAGAGTTCATATGACACGATCGGAAAAAAAAATAGCTGTCCTTGGCACTTTTATGGTAATCATATATAAGACATAATATATATAAATCTTCTGTACGTGTGTATGTCACTGAACTCCTCCTAAACGGCTGGACCGATTTCGGTGACATTTTTTGTGTGTGTTTGAGAGGGTCCGTGGATGGTTTGGATTCACAATTGGACCCGGTAGGTGGCGCTGCAATTGGGTTCTAGGAATTTTTTGGGGAGACTTTTATTATCGAAATCAATTATGCCCCCCAAACGAAAAGCCAACGTTCGGGCAGGACAACGTCTGTCGGGTCCGCTAGTATGAATATAAAATAATATTTATGTGTATATTTTAAAACCTGAGCGGAGAATATATTTTAAATGTAGGCATCTCTGGAAATTTTGTCGGATAGAAGTACCAGATATATAATTTTAGCACCACGCCTTACTTCCCGTTTGGGTTACATGCTATGTACTAATTATGCTAATGGTTTTGGGGATTAGGAAGGTTATATTTTAGAGAAAGTGTACCCACATTTGAGTGGGAGACCATTAAAAATATCACCTCAATACACCCGGCTGGAATTTAATAAAAAGAATTAAATAGGAATCCATGTTTAATGTGGCAGCGAGCGAATGTCAGTGTTTTAGCAGTTTTTATAACAAAAAATATGTTTCGCCAAAATTAATCAAATATTGCTCCAGTAAAAACAAAGCAGCATTAGAAGAGTTTTTTTTTTAAAATGAAGAGAAAAAATTGTCATTAAATTCCAGGACACCCTTGACAGATATTCAACAATTATTGTTATATCACCGTGTGAAGAAAATTAAATTCTGTGTTTGTACTGGAGAATTGATTCCTTTAGATAAAAAAAGGTTTTGCTATAAAACCTGCAAAAACACTGACCTTGAGGTAGTTTTACTTATGATTATGTTTGAAAAAATGTGAAATATTTTAAAATGTCTCGAACGATTTGGTTCTAAACCCGGTCTATTGGGTCTATTTTACATGATAAATATTAATGAAGCTAATAATTTTTATAAAATAAATTAATTTAAATATAGTTTACTTTAGACAAATTCTAGAGCATGACATTTTTCGAAAATGGCTTTGAAGATTTAGTTAAAAATGGATATCTGGGAATTTTTTTAAATTTATAGCTGATTTAAAAAAAAAATAATTAAAAAAATATATAACGATTTTGTTTAAAATTTATATATGAAGAGATGAGTGCTTAATGCTTTAACACGATTTTGTATATGTTTTTCTGAAGAAAACTTCTCAAAGGATAGTTAAGTGCGGCAGAAGGGAGCGCGAGTAATTTTACAGTTTTTATAGCATTACATTTGTTTGGCCAAAATAAATCCAATATTTCTCCAGTAGCAACATAGAGTTTAGTTTTCTGCACAATCTAATATCAACAGATCTTGAATATCCGTCAAGGGTGTCCTGGAATTTTGTCAAAACTTTTTCTCTTTATTTAAAAAGTTTTGACAAAATTCCAGGACACTCTTGACAGATAGTCAATATCTGGTGATTTTAGATTGTGCAGAAAACTAAACTATATATTGCTACTGGAGAAATATTGGATTTATTTTGGCCAAAATATTTCAATTCTGTAAAAACTGTAAAAATACTCGCGCTCCCTTCTGCCCGTGAAGTGAAATGAAGTGAAGTGAAGTGAAAAAATATTTTTGAAAATTTTCTTCCAAGCTATAAAATACAATTTATGAGAAAATGTATGATTTTGTGTCGAAATCATTTATTTTCTCTTATTTGAGGTTCTTAACGGGCACTTTCTGAACTGACTGATTATATCAGCACACGACTTATAAACACAACTTAACACTGTAAACAAAAAGAAAGGGAAAACCTCACATTTCACCATTGATAAAAATTTTCGGCCATGCCAAGAATCTCAAACCTGGGACGCTTATCTCAGTAGACGGAAACTCTACTGAATGAGCTAAGGTGTCGGGACATCTATCTGTTATTATTTTGTTTGTCATTTAGGGAGGGAAAAGAGAGGGAGGGAGGGTCTTCAATGATCCGAGCGCGATTTGGTGAATGAATGAATGAGTCACGTGCGTGTGGGAGCTATATAGAGCTATCTGCGCAAGATGATGGCCTTATCTCGCGACATGGCTTAACAGACGAGGAAATGGGTTGGTTGGGAGGGTGGGGAGTATATAGGGGGCGGGAGAGGGGGGGAGAGGAACTGGTTTGTTCGTCCGCAGCACCCAACAAGTTCGAATAATTAGCCGCGTGTATCTCTCTCTCTCTATGTTTATGTCTCTGTCTGAGCCAGGTCGCCGTCATCATGAGTCGGTCGGGGAGGTACTGCGGTTGCCGTCTTATTTGGGCGTTGGAATCTCCATCCTTCCTCGCTACTCGTTCAGAATATTTTATATTTTAATCTTTCACCGCACTTTTTGGGTAGCGACGCTGCCTGGATTCTTCTCGTCTTCCTATCCATCTCCTCGCGGTATGGTAATATTCCAGTATGAAGGCGCTTTGTGAACAGAGTTTCTCAAACTATGGTCCACGGCGGCCTATCAAGTGGTCCGCAGGATCACAGGAATTTTAGCAATAAAATTGGTTTGAAGAATATTTATCACATTATAACCCAAGTATTTGAAATGCAAGAGATTAAATATCCAACCTTTGCTATAGTTCTTTTCTCGGTAGAAATAATTCAAATAGAAAAGGAAATCTGTACCAACATTAGGTAAACAAATTTGAACTATTTATAAAAAAAATTATGAGGTTTAGAGTGTTAAAAATAATCAAAAAACTATTTCTTATTATTTCTACTTTTTTTTCGACATTTCGTTTAATATACCTACTTTATTTTTACCCCCTTAGGTGACAGAGTGGTCTAATGCACTACTCTAGTGTTGGACTAGACTGTCGAAGACGGGGTTCGATCCTAGTCGGGTGCACGGAGGGTAGTTTTCCCTAAATTATTTTCCCCTCATCCTCCATGCTAATACGGGTGCATTTCCTCTCAATACATTCTTCCTCGTTCTTAAACCCATTAGTATAACTAGTACATAGGCGTATAACCCGAACGGGTAGTAAGACACGGTGCTAAAAACACTTTTTTTCTTTTATTTAAGGTCGCAAAATGGTATTGCCAAAAATATGGTTTTTCCTTCATAAGTTTCGACCCCCTCCCCCTAATACCAGGGCTTCCCTCCCCCCAACCCGCCAGTGCGCATAACTTCCAATTGGCTATACCAGGGCTTCCCTCCCCCCAACCTGCCAGTGCGCATAACTTCCAATTGGCGTTCCACCATCAACACAACTTTAAGAAACACCGTTTTTAGAAAATACACCTTTTTTTTTTCAGCGGTCAACATTGTTTTGACATAAATATTTATAATTTCGTCTGTCTGAATCTTTGTTCCGAGATTAATTATATCAAATGCGTGGACTAATTTTAAAGAAATTAGGAAGTGATATTCTTTTGATCCTACAACGAACGACGTATGTATATAGTTTTGATTTGATTATTCGTTTCAAGATGGCAGCACCTCGAACGGTTTTTTGTTGTTTAGTAGCGCATCTCAAAGTGATTTGAATCTAAAATTCTAATCGAGGGGTCAAGGAAGATGATCTATCACTGTTAATGGAACTAATAGATAAGTGAAGTAACGATAATAACATGGAGTGACCCGCCTCGGTGGCGTAGTTAGCTAACGCGCTAGTCATGTTGAGCTCAACTGCCGAGGACGGGGAGATCGAGGTTCGAATCTCGGTCGGGTGAACTGGGGGTGGCTTTTCCTAAATGGTTTTCCACTCTCCTTCCACGAAAATGTGGGTTCGCTTCCTGTATATTCAACCTTCCCAATTCCTAACCCATTAGCGTAATTAGTACTTAAGCGTATAACCCAAAGGGTAGTAAGACGCGGTGCTAAATAATAATAAACATGGAGTGAGGTCTACTGTTAGTTTTATATGTAGGTTATTTCTATTAAAAGATGTAACAAATGTAGATCACATGACGTACGTATGTATGAAAGTGGTTTTAGTAACATTCATAACTTTTAAAAAAAGTCTCTTCTATCTGAATTGGAATACACAATCCGTCCGTGGTAGGTTTGACCTCTTCCGACCTTCCTCTCGAGTTACGTGTCGACCGAGTGGCCTACTTAAAAGGGGCCAGCGATGAAACGCAATGCAGACATTATTAATATTAACACCGCGTCTTACTACCCGTTCGGGTTATACGCACTTACGCTAATGTGTAATGGTAGGGTGATTGTGAGATGAAATGGAGGACCTACAGTTTAACGTGATATCCTAACCACGGTGGAAGCCTAGCATTCCACACATTCACAAGTTGTAATTAATACACGTCTTGTCAGAGGTGAAGGAAGGGTTTAGTAATTAGATAAATCTGTGCCAGGACTGAGGATTGAACCCCGGACCCTCAGCCCAGAAGTCTGACACCTTACCCCTAGACCACCAGGTCACCATTGGAGACGTTAATCTGGATAGCATTTTTTTTATCGCGTCTTACTACCCGTTCGGATTATACTCTTATGTACTAATTACGCTAATGATTTTAGGGATTAGGAAAGTTATATTTAGAGGAAATGAACCCGTATTTGTGTGGAGAGAGAGTGGAAACCTATTTTTTTTAAACACTCACCCTTAGTACACCTGACCTAAATTCCAACCTCAATCTCCCCTGTAGCTTGCGATCTAGTCTACTGCAAGAGTAGCGACTTAGACCATGCGGCCACCGAAGCGGGTATTGCATTATTTAAACGAAGTTGAAAGATACCGACAGTCATCTGTCCCACATCGCCGCCTCCCCCCGCTCCTCCACTACGTTTTTAAACCCCCTTTGGATTATCGGCATACACTAAGGTGGGGTGCTAGTGAGCGCCAGTTTAGTGCATTATTTTGCAGTTTTTATAGCATAAACATTTTTTGGCCAAAATAGATCAAATATTTCTTCTATAGAAACATAGAGTTTAGTTTTCTGCACATGATAATATCAACAGTTCTTGAATATCTCTCATGAGCATAGCGGCATTTGGTGACAAACTTTTTAAATAAAGAGGAAAAGTTGTCACTAAATTCCAGGACACCCTTGACAGATATTAAAGAACTGTTGATATTAGCATGTGCGTAAAACTAAACTCTATGTTTCTATAGAAGAAAAATTTCATTTATTTTGGCCAACAATTGTTAATGTTATAAAAACTTCAAAAATACTTCCCTAAGCTCACGCTCACTAACACCCCATCTAGTGTGCCAAGGACGAATCAAGTAGAGTTTAGGAGGAAATTAAGCCGCATTTGGTAAAACTATTAAGAAATATTTTTAAATACTTATTTGAAATATTTAACGTGCACTTTCTGGACCGAATGATTATATGAGAATACGAGTATTTTTATGAGCGCAAGCAAAAGGGCCTACCAGTTTTGCTGGAAAAGGTATTTTCACATACCTGCCAAGGTTATTTAAAATGTCATAATCGACTAGGTGACCGACGGATTTACTTCTAACACGAGGGAAGTTGTGCTACGGATTTTTTTATCACTCAAGAAAGAACCATAGACCCCGGTTGGGTTTGAACCCACAAATATCGGGTCCTGAGGCGAGCACTTTACCTAAAGACCACCGAGGTCGGCTATTTAGTGGAAAAAAAACCTTACTACACCCAGGTCGGGATTCAAATCCCAATCTCCTTGTCTCCGTTCAGTGTGCTCACCTATGCGGGTTATGCTAGAGCAGCGGTTTTCAGCCGGTGTGCCGCGGTAGTTTTGGGGAAGATTAAAAAAAGCTAGAACACATTTTGAAAAATGAAAATCTCTCTTTAAATCCATGATCAATATAGTTTCTTAAAAATTAGCGCAATTATTATGGTTTTAGCTCAATGTACTTTCGAACAAAAACTTTGATACTAGTTATTTTAATGATAAAATCTCCCCCCTAAAAAACTGATGGTGTGCCTTGACAATTTTAGTGCCTTGTTCAGTGTGCCGTGAGTTG
>CABFWB010000717.1:67141-100790 GCA_902151455.1 Timema bartmani | reverse complement strand
CCGGCACAGATTTATCTGATTGCCCAAACCCTTCCTTCACCTCTGACAAGACGTGTATTAATCACAACTTGTGAATGTGTGGAATGACAGGCCTCCACCGTGGTTCGGATCCCACGTTAAACTGTAGGTCCTCAATTTCATCTCACAACCACCCTACCATTGCACATTAGCGTAAGTGCGTATAACCCGAACGGGTAGTAAGACGCGGTGATAATAATAATTGGCGAGTATGATGGTGTGACAGGTGTGTTTGCGAGGGTGAGGGGGGGTACCGGTAGGCTGCGGTCTGGTTTAGGACCCCCCCGGGGCCAAATTAGCATGACCTGCCTGCTACCAGACGGAGACAGAGGACAAGATACCGTTCCTACCATCGGGGTTGAGGCGCCAACACTTTTTATTCTTTTCCGCCATTGCGTACACACAACCTGATTATTTACCGTTACAGGGTTCACAACAAACACATATCCAAAATAAGTTGAAATAATGACACATTTTGTAAAAAAACAAACTGTTTCTAGTCTGTTCTAGTTTTCAACCAATAGCATTATAAAAAAAAAAACTTTCTCTAACATGAATCAAAAGTTGTTCTTTGTCTATAAATAAAACTTAGACCAAATTATTCTTTTAGACTCGCTACCAAATATAGTCTGCTAGCATTGGCGTACTAAGCCAAAGGTACCGGGTTCGATTCCCGTGTCCAGGTGTCATTTTTCAATTTTCAGAATATGACTGCTAGCATTAGTTCAACCTTGAAAACGTTTTATTAACAGTTGTAAACAAGAGGCTTCCCCTCACCATCCCACATCTCACTACCTGTTCAGGTTATAATTATATATGCTCATCACTATAATGGGGTATAAATGAGGACGGAAGTATTTTAGAGGTATTCTAACTGTACTTGAGTGGAAGGAGATTGGGAAACCATTTAGGAAAAATCACCCTCAGTATACCCGATCGAGATTCAAACTCTGATCTCCTTGTCATCTGTGAGAGTGATGCTTTTCACCAAAATATTTCAAACTGTGCTCCGCAGAGCCCTTGGAGTCCACCATAGTTTTCTCAGGCTTTTGAGGCAATTTTATAATATTTTTTACTTGTTTTTCACACAGTAAAAATAAAATCAGTAATTTGGATTGCCAATTTTTTAAAATCTGAATAAAGAACATTAATTTGCCAAAGGTGTAATGTAATGTTTTCCATTTGTTTTTTACTTCATAAATGGTGTTACTGTATGCTAACATAATATTATAATCATCTGGTGCAAGAGATCTTTTGGTACAAAAAGTCTGGGAACCCCTCCCTACCTTAGGCCATTCGACCACTGAATTGAGTAGCTTTTTATTCATCCACACATTAACATAGGCTTTTTATTATCATCATCATCTTCACCACCACAGCATACAGTGAAAAAAAAGTTAAAAAACCCAATAAATTGTTTTTTTCTATTATCTCTTGATCGACTTTCGGTAAGTTTTTTTTTACCAGTCGGGGTCTTACAGTCCCTGGGCATGAGCCGACATAAGTGGCTCCAAAACAATTTTGACCTGTCAAACGAATGTGATAATCATAATTTTCATTATTCCATTAATTGCAAGTAGGTGGGTTCATTTTGAAAATATATTTCCTTCACTAAATGGTTTTATGCTCATTGAGTAAAGGGCTAAAAATGGCATAGGCCTATAGAATTTAATGGAAGAACGAATACTAGCAATGTCAACATCAAATTACCTTTCTTATATTTAATTTAGTTGATATAACCAGGCATTATGTGAGGGCTCTATGCCAAATAAAATATTTACTAAAATTAATTAATATGTTGGGAATAGTAAGCAAAGAAGGTGGGTTTCTTTAACTTGCTTTTCTATGTCATATTATGAGAAATAAAATATTCTTTTACGATTTATATACACTACAAACACACATTTTTTTAAATTTTGACAAACTTAATAATGTAAACTAACTGTAGATAGTTTAGAAAATTAAAAGACGGTACTTTAGTGAAAGATATTAAAGGATTCAAAACTTTCATAAAAAATATGTTGTTGACGCTTGGAAAGTTAGGTTCTGTTCAGTTGAGATAGTTTGTATTATTATTATTAATAATACAAATAATAATAATAATAATAATAATAATAATAATAATACAGAAGCTATTGTGTATTAAAATAATGTTGGTGCTTTGTGTCATTATTTTTAATATTTAAGTTCTTCTATGATTATGGTGAGTTTTTTTTTTAAAAAAAAGCTATAAAATTTAAAGAAATATTAGGCCTACACAATCTTAATTTGGTTATCATTGGACCTTTGCTTTTGTGTGAATAGAAGGTAAAAACTTTTTTTTAGACACATCTATCTTACTAACCATTATAGGAAGTGTACCCACATTTGAATGAAGAGAGTGGAAAATTATTTTGAAAAAACAAACAAAAAAAAACACACATCAATACACCTGACCAAGATTCGAAACTTGATCTCCCCTTTATTGGCAGTCTAGTCTGACTTGAGAGTAGCGCATTAGACCATGTGGCCACCGAAGAATGTGGTAAAATCTTCTTAATTTTCCATAATATATAAATTTTTTAAAAAAAAGAATCTCGCCCTTTTTGCATGATTTCCTAATTCATAACTTAGCCTATATAAGTTGAATTAGTAATTTTTTTTAAATATGCCATAGGATTTTATAAGATTAAATGATAATCTGAATATAAGCTGAACCATAAAGGCATACCATTCTATAACTATACTACACGCTTATTATGTACACAGTTCAGTTATTTGTGTATCAATGACCACTAACTTGTTGATGTCAATTATAAAACAAGATTGACTTTCTTTCAAAAATAGCATTTGTTGGGAACTAAGTGTTAATGACTAGTTTCCTATCGGCCAGTGGCTGCGTTGGATGGCCTCTGTCCCGCGGGCTAAACATTCCATCAGGGTTGACCAAACGGACAAACGCGCTTTCGGTCTTTATTCTTATTTTATTAAATTTTAAACAATACTTTACGCGATTTTTACGAGATAGTTAAATACCTACATGTCAGTTTCAAAATTAGAACGCTAAGCATCGACAAACATACACTTTGGGTTTATTCTTATTTATGATTAGGTTGAAGAACAAAACATTCTCTCAAATATATCACTTACCTGTTTTATTACTTTTTTGTACATCTTAATAAAAAGACTCACTAAACTTGAAATAACAACATTAGTTTAACAACAAACTTTAACGATCACGTCATGTAACAATAATTTCTAATCGCGGACGTCAAATCGTAAAACATAACACACAGATTCTGTTAGCTGGAACATCAAAGATATTTGTAAACAAACCACAAAGACATTCCATTTTCTCTCTCAAGTAAGTGCTGCTATCTCGTGAAGATCTTGCCAAAATTATTCAAACTACTCAATATTACAACTGTTTAAAAGTAATAGATAATAAAAAAAACCCCTCGGAATTAGATAGTTCCATCTAAATTTTTATTTGCAATCCTAATTTTTTTTAAATATATATTTATTACTATTTTTATTAGGATACTGGAAATTACTTTTAACTTCTTTCAGCTTCATATTGGCTGCCATGTTAATTAATTTCTCCGGTATGATACACGTCAAAGTTCATGTTTTTCATGTCGAATTTTTGTAAATATATTGACATAATTTTTATTCTTTGTAGGGTTGGGCTAAGGGGGAAACTAATTTAAGTTATAAAAAACTGGCGAAATAAACTGTTGTTTAGACTTACCATATTTCGTTGTAATGGGTAAGTGCTTTGCATCTACTTGAATGTATAGGCCTATAGTTAGGTCTACACAACTTTTTATGTTTTTCCATAATGTAACTTATTTAAGTCAATACTTAGATTGTACGCATAAGACGTGTGTTAGAACCATAACTCTGTTATTTTAAATATTACTATGACATGTGGGTTAGTCTTTTATACGATAAAGAAGTTAAACATAACCTTTAAGGCAGAGCCATCTGTATTTGCTCCTTATTTGAAATTTAATATAAAAGTGGGCCTTTTATTATATATCTTTATCACAATACAGCGACTAGAATTATTATCAACATGATAAAATGTATCTTTGATAAGTAGGTGTGATAGTAAACACACCGAGTTTCAACTCCCAGGTGCTTATGACTGCCACTTTTGTAGCATATGTCAAATAGTTTTAAAAAAAAAATTGGCTGCATATTATAAATAATCATGCACATCTTAATAAAAATTTATTTAAACTACGATAGGCTTAATATTGTTTTTTTATTTTCATCAGGTGGATTGTTGAGTTATTTTCGGAATCTTCTCGGGAGTCGTGAAATGAGAATTCTAATCTTAGGTTTGGATGGTGCTGGCAAGACAACTATACTCTATAGGTGAGAGTGAATTATATTTCATATTAGTTGATCATTAGTTTGTAGAATTATCATACTCGTTAAGTACTCTGTAAATATTACCCTCTATTAAAAGGTTCCTGTTTCGTGGGTACTTATCACACACGACATAGTGTGTCCTTAGGTTGTGGATAACCGACAGGAGTGGTCTTCCGGGTTGGGCGCGGTCAATCAGCTCTCACAGTCAAAAAAAAATCCCATCATATAACATACCAAAGTTTACAGTGTTTGTTCATGGGGATAAAATATTCTGAGGATAAAAAAATTCCCCATTTAGATCTCCAGACAAGGACTTCTTACTCTTGGATAGTCATGCACATGCACCCTAGGTGCTCAAACTGGGCTCAGTACCAGGGGCAAAGCGCTGCCCCTCTTCTCATTGTTTTACTCGGCCTCATTGGTGGCAAAACCATATTTGACTAGGGGGATAAAATTAGCTTATAAATTTAGAGAGGGTTTATGGGGTGTTTTCACTCATGGGGACCCTTTCTTGACAAATATTTGAAAATTGGATACTCCCAGAAGATATATGGGGTGGCTCTCGTTTGAATTATTTTAAATTATACCGGTACTTATCTATAAGCTATATGAAGTGACCCTTCCCCCTACTCTATTTGAAATTTCGATACTTAAGCTATTTCAAGTGGTCATCTTCTGAAATTTTTTTTGAAAAATAGATTAATCTAGAAGCTTATGAAATGGTCTTTCTCAAGGTTTTTTTTTACATTTGAATGTTCCTTTAGGCTAATTATGATGGTGTTTGCCTGGAATCTTTTGGAAAAATTAGATGCATCCAGAAGGTATTTAGATTGGACCTCTTCCAGCAAATATTTGAAAATTGGATGCCTGAAGCTATTTGGAATTTTATACAAAGCCATATTGCAGTAGCCTATTCAATAAATTGTTGAGGTGATTAAAATTTACATTTAAAGTAGAAAATTAAACTAAATCTATATGATGAAGCATCATTTTACTCATTTTTTTTGTTATAAAACCGGAAAAAAAACCCAACTAAAACCCCACCTTAAGGGATATATAGACCAAGTCTGAAATAGCCTGTGTTAATTTTGAACAACATTTAAAGTGATTATTAATTGTTTTGTGATTTTTTAATTTCCAGGTTACAAGTAGGTGAGGTCGTCACAACTATACCTACTATCGGTTTTAACGTAGAACAAGTGACATACAAAAACCTTAAATTCCAAGTGTGGGATCTCGGCGGACAAACAAGTATAAGGTAGGGATCAAAAGTTGGTTCATATCTGTACGAATAAAAAAAATTAATAGTCATTAAAATCTATTAAAAACTCTTATGAATCAAAAAGTTTAAATTTAAGTTATACAGACACAACACTTTTACAAACACAATTTTTAAGATTACATACACTCTGATGGAGTATTTGTATAAATATAGAAATATTTCACCTGAGCAGGGATTTGCACCTTGATATCCAAGATCATCTCGTTTCATTCAACTTACAATTACTTTAGTTAGGGGATGCGATGAGGAAATGAACATCGAGTCATTAAACTAAAACCTCAATCCACTTTATAGGTCATAAGTCTAAGGCGCCTCTCTTGATATAGACGGCACTGCTGATGACGGAGGAGATCAGGGTTCAAATTCCAGTCATGTACTGAGGGTTGTTTATCATAAATTGATCTCTACTCTTACTCCTCACAAGTGTAAGTACACTTCCTCTTAGTTCAAATATAATGTAATTTTCCCCAGGGAGTTTAAACACACATTTAATATTATTTTAGTATATATTCTGTATTTTTAACAATCACTTCACTGCTCCTTGGCAGGACATGTGTGGTCTAATTTCAACTGTTAAGTCTAACCTGCTACTTAGCACTTTAAATGCGAACCAAATGGGTATCATAACTGAGTGCTCTCTAGCAGCTGACGGAGTAATTAAAAGTGATAAATAGATTTGTGAAAAAGAATTATTTTCTGTTCGCTAGCGATATGGTCGAATATATTCGGGTTTTTAAGTTAAGAGGTTAAATTGAAATATGACACATTTGTAGCCAACGATTTCCGCACATCCATTACAGACTCAGCTTTAAAATACGAGCGAAGAATGGCCCTGGGCATGGGTCGACTCCTGGATAGATCATTGGTGTACTAGGCCAAGGGTCCCTGGTTCGATTTCCGTGTTCAGGTGTCATTTTTCAATTTAAAGAATGCTATTTAGATGCGGCTATAACCGTAATTATCAAATATAATACCTTAGCTATTTAATCCATCATATTATATTTAGTAATGGAACATGCGTCTAATTTCTTCCCTGAGTCGCACAGAAGACAACAGATTGACTACATCTACTAATAGCAACAATGAAGAAATAATCATTAGTTGTTAGTATTATGAAGGAACAAACAAACTCAGATTTACCCTAAACACAGGCTAAAATATTCTAAGCTCATCACCTCTCACACAAAATCTTCTCAACAGTGCTCCAAGAATCACAATCAAAAGCCCCCCAAATCTTGGCAACATTCTGGTTCACCCTAAATTGCCCAACTCAGCCACGAACAACAGCAAACAAACATCAGGCCAAAGTTTCCTACCCTTGCAACAAACCGAGATGCAATACCTTCAAAATTATATTTATAGGAAATGTACCCTAATTTATACGGTGGGAGAATAGTAAACCATTTTGGAAAAATTACCCTCATTACACCCGACCCAGATTTGAACCTCAAGTCTCCCTGTCATTGGCAGTCTAGCCTACTGCGAGAGTAGCGCCTTAGACCATGCAACCACCAAAATGGGTAACTATCAGTTGTTTGATAACATAACATTCTCTTTGCTCATTAAAGAGCTTGTATTAAGACTAGTTTTAAAACATAGATTTTGTCTAAATTTCAGTAATCAAAAAAGTATTTAGTTGGTTTCAAACAATGTTTTCGTAATTATTGGCTTTAAGATTTAAGTATAATCACAATGTATATAGTATTGTGATTAGATTAATTTTATTTCATCAAAATTTTAGGCTTTAGTACTTTTCCTCTCTTCGTAGAATAGTTTTATTCAATAGTTAACATATTTGACTCTTAATATCACACAATCGTGCAAAGGAGCTGTTCCATATTTTGTAGTTTTTTTCAGGGCCAGCAAGTTGGTACACCAAGCCTTTGACTCCGACTCCTCTATTTTTCTACTGTCCGACTTTAACTCTTTAATAAATGTCTAATAAACATTATTTAATTAGTAATAACAAATTAACTGCAATAAAAATGCTCTAGATTACTTAATGGGAAGCTTCTTTGACATTCTGAATGCATATTTTAGTAAATTTGTCAATCAACATTTAAAATATTGGTACTGAAATATAAAACAAAGTATACAATTAAATTTCCATAGTATTATAACAATATGATAACTGTAAATTTTTATTTTTAAACTGTCTGTAAATTTATATGGACTTCAATTTTACCCAAAACTGCTTCACAGCCCCAATTAAAAAAAAAAAAAAAATTGACATATGGCCATTCGCTCAAAGTATATTTAAATAGAAAAGAAGAACAATAATTTATGACAAAATAAATATATTTATTTGAGCTCCTATAGAAAATACTTTCAATGATATTCCTCTGTGTCTGTACTTTTACTGTGCAGACCATATTGGCGTTGCTACTACTCCAACACAGACGCCATTATCTACGTGGTGGACTCAGCTGACCGAGACAGGATAGGCATATCAAAGGATGAACTTCTCTATATGCTCCGGGTGAGTGTTATTCATCTATAATTCTAGGAAGTTCTCTTGAAGTATGTGACCGACCGAAAATACTTCCATTTTCAAATTTAACTAGTAATAAAAATCAAATTAAACACCAATTTAATCACCTGCTTTAAAATTGCTTTCAAAACCTTGTTAGAGTTAATTGTAAAATTTTTGTATTAATAATACATGGTCAATTTTGTGAAAAGATTAAATTTTGTTTTAATTTGTGCATGTCTTGACCTTCAAATTAAGGTAATTTGTGTTTATTAAGTGAAGCACCGCTATAATATTCCAATAACCAAAAAATATTACCTCAGTCTAGGAAATGTTAGTTAAAATATGTATTTGAGCCGGCCTTAATAATGGTCGTGTCCAAAGGCAAATATTTAATGGTTTAAAAAAAGAAGAAAAAAGAAACCTATATATTTTCAACCTGTTTTCAGGTGTTCAGACCCTGATATTCAGTAATTTATTCTATCGCAAGATTGACACCTTATACCAGGCCTGAACAACTTTCTAGGCTGAACTAAGGATTTAAATTTAAAAATGGACTACCAAATAAAATTCACTTTTTTGGTAGAGATAGAAATTTAATTCATCGTTTTAGGACTAAATATATTATGTTTAAATATTTTGTAAATTATATTAAATACCAACATTTACATAGTTGTGCGGAGTATAATATTTTTTTATCCAACATAAAACAATTTTTTTAATATTCAAACTTCAATTCGGCTTTGGGAATATCTCTTAATCTTCGAATTAAAATAAGTGGGTTTTGCACACTCCTAATTTTTAGCATGACTTTTTTTTTAGATAAATAGTTAGAGCTCACAAGTTGGCTCAAAATATGTAACGGACGGCACACATAGCAATTTGAGCTGCCTTGTAACATTCGACTGACGAAGCGGGTCTAATAATGTTACTTACCACAAATCAATGTCTCGGCCGATGAGTAATTCCACTTTTTGGTCTGGTTTAAGCCTCGACAATGGAATATTGTTTTGATTGGCACGGTATTTCAGGAAGATGAACTGCAAGGAGCTATCCTCGTCGTGTTGGCGAACAAACAAGACATCGAGGGCGCACTCAGCGTAGCGGAGGTCCATCAGGCACTTGGGCTAGACGCCCTCAAGAACAGGACTTTCCAGATATTCAAGACATCGGCTACAAAAGGTGAAGGTCTAGACTCTGCCATGGATTGGCTTTCCAATGCTTTACAAAATCGAAAGATATAAGAAAAAAAAAAGGTCAAGCTAATTTATTGCTAAATAAAATAAATTGCACATAGGGAACACTTTGATGGACTAAACATTATTTTTATTTATACCAATGTGGTAAATGTAAAGAACGAATGAAGTGATGTGTATGAAACATATTTATATTTTATTTGCCGTTTATATAAATTACTTTTTCCAACTCATCGCCTGGCTATCTTCCTGGGAACATTTGAAATAATGTGTGTGTATAAATTAATTTAAATGTTTATTTTTGTTTTTCCAGGAATGTTTGTAATAAAGTTTTATGTTGTCAAAATAAGTGATTTATTAATGTTACTAATTATATGATTAAAGTACACCCCCTCACCTCCCCCAATCAGTAAGTTCCAGACAATATTTCCCGCCTCACCTTTGAATACAACACTTACTGAGAAAGGAGAAAAAACATTTCCAAATTAAATCAAGCAAAAGAAGAAAAAAACATGAATCTTATCAAAATTAAATACATTTTTTTAAAACTAGAAACCTTAAAAAACCTGAAATTATTTAACGGTTCCGATTCCGGTTCTTCAGAATAGTATTTTTAGGGTTCCGATTCCTTAAAAATAACTTAATTTCTGTTATTGGTTCCAGTCCGACTCCCTGGGAAAAAGAACTTCCAATTGTGCAGTTGTTAAACGATTAACTTTTAACATGTTCATCATAAAGGGACCTTTGTAATATTAATGTTGTCTGAGTAAGCTCTTTATGAGGTGGGATTATATGAAGAGGGTGTTGGGTCACTTACCTGACCCTAGCTTTGGGTAGGCTGGCAGATTTACTTCTAGATGTTTGTATCTTTTCTCTAGTGAAACCCTGTTGAAAAGGAGCCCTTTTTTTTAAATGCCCCTTGATGGCACCTAGCGATACCTGTGTTAAGAACAAAAGCTTTCCCATGAATTGCAGCCATTTTAACCTGTAGGCTGTGGGTCTGCTATATACCTTGTCTACCCATGGGCTATAGTGCTTTGAATAGCTAGAAATAGCTTAATGTTAGACTTATTTTATTTTCTAGTAGATAAACATACCTTTAATATTGAGGTTTTCAAATTATTGTGTTCTTCTGTGGAACAAATAGAATGACACACTCACTTCCCATTTATTTCAAATCATTTCACAGCGGCAGATGCAGCCATCTACTATTATATTGCTCTGTAGATGCACAATTATTGAGTCGTTGGTTTGGTCATTTTATTAGGTTTTCCAAACTGATGTCGCACAGAAAATGGTAAAATGAAGTTATTTCAAGGTGAACAATTGTTGCATACACATGTTGAAGAACTTACATTTAAACATAACATAGGACTAGGTTCCAAAACTAATTTATTTTTTTGGTAATAATGTGCAACTCTTTTTATTTAACATAATATCAGAATATTTAACTAGGATTCAATTTGATAATTATTCAAAATTTGCGAATAATATCTGCTTTGATTCAAACTCAGAAAACCTCCTTTGCAGATGTCTACAGATTGGTCAAGTCAAAACAGAACTACGCTCCGTCAACTGTTTACATATAAAGAGTCGCCTAAGTTTTCTTTACAGAACTTCAGTATCCTAGATTATTTTCACATTGTGTTTATAAGTAGGCTTTCCTCTTATTGGGGTTTGTTAGTAGGTACAATAATCACACATTCAATCATTTATTTTTACACTTTTGTATACAGAACTTTATTTGGGAACCACTTTCTTTACTGATTAAAATTTACAAACATGCATGGATTCGTCTACTCTTTTCTCACCCCTCTGTCACACACTCAATCATCCATTTTAATTGTCTATTCAAGGCGTTAGTTACAAATCAATGTTAACACAGGGTGGCTACAAAAAATATTATGAAATTCCCTGACTTTTAGAGGTTTTCCTCCCCGGTCCAGGCACAGATTTATTTGATTGTCAAACCCTTCCTTCATCTCTGACAAGACGTGTATTAATCACAACTTGTGAATGTGTGGAATGCCAGGCCTCCACCGTGGTTTCGGATCCCACGTTAAACTGTAGGTCCTCCATTTCATCTCACAATCACCCTACCATTGCACATTAGCGTAAGTGCTTATAGCCCGAATGGGTAGTTAGACGCGGTGATAATAATAATAATAATAGAGGTTTTTCCTGCCTGTTGCCACCATGTAATAAAGTATGTCGCCAATAAAACCAGCCCCAAATGCACTGTATTTCAAAGTCTTGTGTTCAAAATGTGCATCACCAGATTCTATGCATACATTCAATAAATAAATGTTAACTAGTCAGCAGGTGGAATTATTCATAGCAGCTGGTAGCGCATATTTCGAAAACAAGAATGAAATATTATGCGTTTGGAGCCGGTTTTATTTGGAGCATCCTGCAGTACAAAAAAATCATTAATAAGTGACGTGTATATTTTGATATTTATTTTATTCATCAACATGGGCCAAATATATATTAATAATTTTTTTTAAATAAAATATTTAAAAAAATATTCAAACTTTGATTCAACTTAAGGAATATTATTTGATTTGACTTCAGGAATATTAAATACTAGGTATAATTTGATTCGTCTTTACTTTAAATAATAAAAAAAAAATGTTGGACACCATAGCTTCATACCAAAACACATGTATTGTAAACAACATAATTCTTATTATTGCACGAGATAGAGGAAGCAATCCTGAAATGGTATGGCCAAGTAATGAGGATGGAAACAGAAATAATACCAAAGGAGACCAAGAAAGAGATGGGAGGAGCAGATAACAGAAAGTGTACTGCTAATAATGATTATGATGATGATGAAGTGTTTATATCGTTAGTGTAGTTTCGGGTTTACAAGATAACATTTCATGGTAAAATGCTAACTCTATAAATAGAATAGATAGTGTATTTAATAAATGCAATTAAAAATGAGTTGAAGAAAAGCAAGAGCTGGTAGTAAAATATGTATCTAGGCCTAGGGCTTTGGTGGGCACAAAATATTAAGGATTGCTGGAAACAGTTTTGTAGTACACCATGTTTACCTTGAAAGCTGACAGTCTTACCTTAAGGTAAGTCCGTACTTGTACAAAATCTTGCAACTCGTGCCTAAAGAATGTTCCACGATTGTCTATGGATGAAAGGGGAACAAAAGGAGTGTTCTGCAACTCCCTATAGACCAAAATTGCAGGTCTATGGTCTCCCATCCGAGATTAGTTGCACAACATTTCGTAGTGTAGACGTGTGATAGACTAAAACAATTCAATCTCAGTCCAGCTTCTCTTGAGAGAAGTTGATATGGTTTCTCTAAGTCTCGTTTCATCTTTTGATATTTTTCTACTAACCATCTGAGGCAATTCTTCGAAGTCTGAGGTAGTTAAATGAGTAGAATTTCTAAAACCTCAACCATCTTCTAGTTTCAATCTTTTTAGAAAATTGATCTCAAATTTAGGTCCATCAGAAAAAAAAGTTCAGTGTCCACCAACGTTTTCTTTTGAACTTTTTTTGGTGATTATTTTGTATGATAACTGCACAAGCAGCGATGAAAACAGGCGGCAACATCATTCATGGTGTTGCGGAGAATAAATGAAGGTGTGGGCGCATTAAAAAATCGACTACCCGCCTTGAGATTTGTTTGTGATTGCCTATGAGTGTGGACAAGCCTTTAGTTGACTACACTATGGCCCTTTCTTAGAAGCTATACCATAATGGAATAATACAAGGTAACCTTGCCACCTTACAGGGGGAATGAAGGGTACATCTTATATTGCAATAAATCCTCTTTATTTAAATTTCAGTACCTGTCCTAATATTTCCGAAACTTCCGACATGAACATAACTCAACACTTATGATATGTATAAATAAAGTCTTCAATTATTAAGTTACGAAGGAGGAAAATGTGAGTTCGGTCACTAAAACAAAACTTCACGGCGCCAACCCGCAATCGAGCCGTAATAACCGAACAGCCGCAGTCTGTTAGCGAAGATAGTGCCAGCTTCTGTGGGTAGGGGGTGTCATGTGGTCAGCACAACAAACCCTTCAACTGTTAATCTCAGTTTTCTATACTGGAGCTGCTACTTTTTCATTCAACTAACTCATTAGTCCTCACGAGGCCAAGTCGACCCCGTTACAGACCCACTGCTTTCACAGAAAAATCTGGAAGCGCCGAGGATCAAACCCAGGACTATTGGATCAGTAAACAAGAACTCCATTATTAGCATAAAGCTAACATAAATAAGTACAAACAAGATATATTTATACTTCTAAAATCTTAATCTTGCGTACAAGTTCAAATACTCATCTTTAAAATTGTACAATTTTACTTTAAGAAAAAAAAAGTTTAAAACCTAATTTTAAAATAAAACAAATTGACACACACAAAATAAAAAAAATCTATGTTTTTTTTATTAAAAGTTGGTTCGAATTTACTATTTCATGAATCCGAATCTCAAATCTGAATTCCCAATTTATTTTCAAATCTCGAATCTAGGAAAAAGTTATGGACAAAACAGGAAATATAAATAGAATGGTATGGTATAAAATAAAAATAGTAACTAATTATTAACATTCTTTCTTATAAGTCATTCACTATAACATTCATACATTCAGTTAATTGTAACATTACTGGTCTGGGGTGTGGTTGTCAAGTTCATCCTATTTATTATATTTGGTTCTAAACAACCAATAAGCAGTATTAGAGCTATAATACAAATTTTACTTGAAAAATTGATAAACAAAAAAAAAACCTTTTTTTTTAAGGAATCTCAAATCCAATTACAAGCTTTTTTTTTAATTCTTTGTTAAAGGTTTGGCGCCATTGACAGTTGATATTCGTCATACCTATTATCATGCTATAAACAACAAAGACGACACATTTTGAATAAATTATTTATTATTTATACACTTTGGTCATTTTTTGTTTGTTAATTTACTTTCAACTCAAAACAAAATGTCATGTGTTGCCACAGTGTGTCTACTGAATTATGTTGGCCATATTGCATGACTTTTTCATGACAATATTTATATAGATATTATTAATAAGAGAAGAAAGAAAGTAAGAAAAAATACCCACCCACAACTTTGAAACTTTAAAATTGTCCCCTCTTGTATTCTTTCTTCCTCAACTTATTTTCTGTTTTGTGAATTGAAGCTAATTTCGAGCAAAAAAAACCCAACAAAACATCTTTATCTGTAAAAAGAATTTGGCTCTCTAAATTTCATGACTTTTTTTTTAATGACTTTCAAGACTGGAATCTCATTTAATGTCTGGTAGACACTCTGACCCAATTATATAAACCCTTTTGTTGATTGCATGATATTGTGATTTCAAGTTAATATCTTTATATTCAGATTAAAGTTTTTTTTTTCCTTCCCGCGATTTTTTTCCGGATGTGTGAGAATCGAAAATATCTCTGCTGGGACGAGAAAAGAAAATCTTGATCTTGTCTTTATTTAAAGTTAAAAATTAATCTTGAACGGTCCTATGAAATTTACAAAACATAACCAAGAATTTATTATTTATAATAGTACCGAAAACAGGCTGCACTTTTTTCCCCCAAAAACAACCTTCATTAAAAATATTTTGGTTATAAATATTGTTTTTCAATACCAAACTTTGACATAATTATAAGACTATAGAATTAAATTATAAAGGTGATACATTAAAATTATCACTATTTTTTTACTAATTATTGCATTTAAAATGTGTATGAGCTTTATCTTAAGCGCTTGAACAAATTATAAGATAATAAAAGCAAGCACTAGCCAAAATGTCAAAAGGACTTTAAAACTTTATAAAACATATATTTACTTTAGTAAACATAATTTACATTTATTTTCAAATAAAGTTTTCTCGTCTCCTGTCTCGAAAAAGTCTCAAATTGAAAAAGTGATTCTCACACATCCCTAGAATTGAGGATTCAAGTGTCCCACATCTAGGTGTTTTAAAAATATGGTCACCATCACTTAAACACACCCACTACACGCTTTTTTGAGTAACAGATTTGACAATACTAGAGAAAGTATTACGTTAGGAATGTGCATCACAGAATAACAGCTTACTAGTCCCACTCCATCCCGCTCTCTTCCGAGTTAACGTTATCGCTGATTATGTCACCTATATTGAGAGAGGTTCTCGTGTACAACACAAGATGGAGGGCATAGTTCTCTCGCAGGATAAGGTCTTTGAGACGTCTGCACTCCCAAGAGCGAATGTCCCAACCTCCGAGCTCCCCCAGGCGGGTGAGCCGAGGGCAGCGCGACAACAGCAGGTTTACGCTATCCCGGGTCAACTCCACGTACCGCAGCATTAGCTGACAAAAAATCACAAAGTCACAAGTGGACAAGATTTTCAATTTTGAATCGAATCTGAAACTTTTCTTACCTACGTTTCACTGGGTTGAATTTCTTTAAAAGATCCATAATTATATAAACCATAAACATAAATATACATTTTTAATATAGTTGAACAATTGTCTATTTTTTTTTAGCTGTAGAAGAAAGAAAATATTTATAAACTATGGAATTGCTATGCTTAAAATTAGTTGGGTTGAATCCACTATTTTACAAATCCGAATCTCTATTTACCTTTGAATCTAAAATGAGAATCCTGGAAAAAATTATGAAAATATGAGGAAATACAAATATAATATAAAATACAAATAGTAACTCAATTTTAACATTATTTATTATAATCCATTCAGTTAAGTGTTAAATTACTGGTCTGGGGTCTAGTTGATAAGTTCATACTATGATTGGTTCTGAACCACCAATAGGCAGTATTAGAGCTCTAAGATAAATTTCATTTGAAAAAAATATAAATTTTCTTGAAACCTCAAATCTTGAATATCTAAGGATTAGAGGGTTCCATCCCTACTTAAAATTGAATCTAGTCAGTTAAACTAGATCCTTGTGAGATCAAATCAATAATGTCTGACTTCTCAAATGGCTTAGAGTTTTGGAAAATTTTTCAAATCGAGTTCAAACAACTCCTAAAATTCGACTCAAAATCAAGTTTTCGAGTACTCGTACACACCTAATATTTATGCCTATCACCCAACAACAGAAAACAAAATAATTATGTTATAATGTAGACTTGATTAATTTACCACGGTGTGTGTGCGCGTGTGAAGGGGAGAGGGAAATAAATTTGAAGGGGTAGTTGCATAATAAGCTTTATATAATTGTTGCTAGTGATATTTTTGTATCGTGGGAAGGGTTATGGAGGGGGAACAGCCGTTTTACCATTCGCCCCGGGGTGCCATCAAACCTAGCACCATTGGCCGTATATTTTGAGTTAAGTCAGTCTTATGACATAAAAAATAAAGTTTGAGACACAATACTTACAGATTCTAGGTGTTCAAGTGGATTTAGCCTCAGCCACTCTTCAAACAAGCCATCGGTTACGTCGCGTATTTTCGTTATTTCCACGTTGCGCAGCTGAGTCGCTCTGGACATAAATAGTGCCCCACATTCCAAAGAGATTGGAACTGTGATCTACAAGAGAACTATGTGCTTACAGTACCATTTTATTTTATTGCATGCGTATAACCCGAACGGGTAGTAAGACGTGGTGCTAATAGTAGTATTTTATTGCCACGTTTCACTACCTGTTCAGGTTGCAGACATAAGGCCTATATGATAATTACCTAATTACTCTTATGGGGTAAGGATGAGGAAAGGAAGCGTTTTAGAGGTAATCTACCGCATTTGCATGGAAGGGGAGTGTGAAACCATTTAGAAAAATACACTCAATAGAACCGACCAGCATTTGAACCCCAATATTGTCTTCAGTAGGCCAGTCTTAACACAAGAGTGACGGCTTAGACCATCCAACCCCTGAAGCGGGTTACATTTTAATTTTTTTTAAATGGGTATAATCCAGACTTTCATGAATCTAAAATCATCATTTTACCTACTTTTCAAATTAAAAAAAAATAGGATAGGCTTAAAAAGTTAAACCTTCCCATAATGACATGAGTATTTTTCTTCAATTTTTATTTTGTTCACATTATTCCTTTAATCATATTATATAATACTAATTATACTCGCTTCGGCGGTCGAATCATCTAAGGCTTCACTCTCGCAATAGACTGGACTGCCGATGCCGAGGAGATTAGGCTTCAATGGATGGTTTTCCACACAGATGCCGTACAATTCATCTTAATACAGCCTTCCTCATCCATAATACATTAGTGAAACTAGTACATATATGTATTACCCGAACGGGTAGTAAAACATATGCTAAATTTATTTTTACATTTATTATCTCTTTATGCTCACATCTTTTATTAAAATTTCAATTACTCTTCTGATAAGTATTAATTAATGGTATGGTGTCTGGTTGTTAGGTTTATAATGGGCTAAGCCACTAGTAAGCTTCATAATGGTTTTAAAATAAGTCATTTTTTTTAAATCTTAAAATTTAAAACTTTTTTTTAATCCTCAAATAACCGTAAATGCATCAATAAATAATCAGCGTTTGCAAAGTTGCAATAAATATACAGGCTGGGTCATATCACCCTGTAGTTAAATGGGTTAGACATTTTTGGAAACTTTCTTTCTCATCTTTATTATTCCTTGCTAGACAATGTGGGTCCAAGGAGGATGTGTGTTGGGGTGGTAGGGAGGGGGGGGTTGGAAAGAATGGGCAAGAACAACCTACTACAGGATGCCCAGCCAAAGTATATTTTAAGATTCCCTGACTTTACCAGAGCCAAATTCCAGCTTTTTTAGTCAACATATATTACAAACATTATATTATTAAGATCGCAACTTGATGTACCTAATAATATTTTTTGACACACACACACACACACACATTCTGAAATTAGTCACTCTATGAAAAGATTAAAGGATATCGGCCTAAGGCAATGGGGCTATTGTATAGTGTAATCTAAGTTAGATTTAAGTGAGATCATATTGAGCTGTTAAAAGATCGGCTTGTACAGTTTAAAATTGTTGAGAAACACATTATTTTTTGGTTTATTTTACCTACACGCATGGGCATAGCCATGAATAAACTTTGGCTGAAGATGTGGGGTAGAGGGGTGGAAAGACGATATGAAAATCACATGATGACTTGGAAAATTGAGATTAGCATGCTCAACCGGGACATCTGTGTTAAAAGAGAATAGCGGTGAGTATAAACTGGAACATATCCGACACCTTAGCTCAGTCAGTAGCGTGTCTTCTACCTATTGAGTTAAACGGTCCCGGGTTCAATTCCTGGCATGGACAAAAAATTTATCAGTGGGGAAATGTAGGTTTACCTTTTCACAGTGATTAACGGCTGGGGACTGGATGTTGTGTCTGTCCTAGTCTTTAAGTTAGATTATAAGGCATATGAAGCTACGACAGGCCTAGCAAGCCGGTAGTGGAAAATATATGAGTTGAACAAAAAACTGACCACAGGCTGGAAACATCAGTGGATGTAAAAAAAAAATTAGCTGGTACAAACATGTTATTTTGACTTGTAAAGAAATGTTGCTTTTTTTAAAAGGGAATATGTGAAAATTAAAAAAAATTGAGTCAAATTCCCTGATCCATCCCTTTTTTATTTAGGTCAATGAACACCCTGTTTTAACATGTCAAGCCATCGTTCTCACCTTTCAAATTAAAAGGTCCCTTGCCAACAGGTCTGTGGAGTCGATAAAAATGTACCAACTCAGAATACAAAATAAAAAAATATAGTATAATAACGATATTTTATACTTTTTTTACTACTTAGGACCAAAATTTGTAATTTGGATTGACAAATTTATTTAACTATAAATTCAAAATGCCAGAGAAGCTTCTCATGAAGTAATTTGTATTGGAGCATTATAGTTCAGTAAATTTATTACTAATTAATATACTTGAGCCATTCACGAAAAACCGGGATGTGAAATTAGAAAAATAGAGAGTCGAGGGCTTGGCGTACCCAATACACAGCCCTGCCTGCCAAGGCATCAGGCTAATCTGGAATGGTTTGTTGGTAACGCAGAAATCAGGGTCTGAATTTGGACCAGGTGTTATGAGGCTTTTTATTTAATTTTTTCTCCCTTTTCTTCTACCCTAATGAAGGTACATTTCCTCTAGAGTTTACCTTTGTCATTCCTACCTCATTAATGTAAACATGCTAGACGGTAATAGATATGAACCATTTTTTTGCTTAATTTAGGGGCTGGTTTGAAGAAATGCACCCACAATATGAATGTGGGGGAGGGGGGGGGACCCCGCACCAGTGGACTCAGCCCGACAATCACAATTTAATTTATTATATAAACCATAAAACCAAGAATGTTACCTTCAAGTCTTGAAGACGGGAGTAGAGTTTAGTGTCGTCTGAGGGCAGTGTTACGGCCCTCAAAGGCTCCTTGCCTACTTTCAATTTTTCCAGTAACGGACAGAACTGACCGACAATTCCAAAGTCAACAGAACTGTACACCTAAAACAGAACCGTCTGTGTGACATGTAACACATTGTGACAAGCGTTAAGCTAAACCCCAAACAAGACATTCATTAATATAAAAGAAATTAACGTGTGTAATGATTAAAGTTTGAGTAAATTTACTAGAGAATCTATCATTATTTTGTTGCTGATCAGATAGGCTCATGACACTTAAAGGGTTAAATTAAGGTAATTTAACTACTTAAGCCCCAGCCTAACCTCAAGTTCAATCAGATGTGGGGTGTACTTCAAAGCTTCCATTAAATCGGTGTGGTAGATGTTCTCTAACGCCAGACTTCGAAGCATTTTGAATGTTGACAGGATCTAAAAAAAATAAATATATTTAATGCATTTTATCTGCATTCTAGAACCCACACACATCTCTGAATGAAACAAACAAATAAAATATATTCTCTTACACGAGGGCAAATCCGCCGCACTTCGTTGGATCCAAAGTAGAGGCTTTCCAATAACGGACAACAGTTTGCTAAGACCTGTAATTTGGCAGTTGAAGGTCCTCTGTAAAATGCCTGAACAGAAAAAACAATGATATTTTAGTGTTAGGGTTAAGGGGCTTCCTAAGTATAGTTTTTTTAGCAGCGTATCTTACTACCTGTTCAGATTATACACATATGTACTAATTTCATTAATAAATTTGGGACGAGGAAGGTAGGATTTTATTTTTAGAGGTAACCTACCCACATATACCCGACCAAGATTCAAACCCTGATCTCCCAGTCATCAGCAGGCCAGTCTAAGATGATAATGAAGCCTTAGAACCTTCGGCTACTTAAGTGGGTCTTGACTGTTCTAGCGCCTTATTATTAGGGTATGTGAACAATTATTTAGAAATGATTGCCAGTAGTTAGTGATCTCATTCACACGAGCTGGAAGAGACCAAACCACTTTGACGTAATTGAAATATAGTAGAGCGTCGATAATTCTAACTGAGAATCGACCCAGTCTGGATTATTAATTTGTCTGAATTTTCGAAAATACAGAATCTATACCAAAAAAAAATAAAATTTTATTTAAACAAAGAACTTACACATTGTTTTTTATGTTACTAAATATTACAAATTCTGAAGGAATATAATAAGGAAAAAACCTATCAACGAAAAAAAAAAAGTCTCCAATTTTCTTTTGAACGAATGTCGAGGTGCATTTTTTGGTAGCCATGTCTATGATATTAATATATTTTTTTTGCAATCCAAAGGATTATCGACGATCCAAATTTTTGACGTGCGAATTATCGATGATCGACTCTAATAAAACCGGCTCCCTGCATTGGTGGTCGCACACTCTCATGTGTCACTCATGCAACTTACTCAAATGTAAACTTCAAGGCCCGGGTTTGAATTCCGGCAGAGTGTACAGAGTTTTTTTCCCATGTAAGTGGTTTCCCACTCTGCACACAAATGAAGATAAATTACTCACAACTAGCTTATTCTACTTTATTAGTGTTTAACAATTTTCTCAGTTAGAGACTTTTAAAAAAATACAAACATATTCTTTCGTAGACAAAATTGCTAATATTTTACTTTATTGTGTTATTCTATAGATATTGATAATATCTATCAAAACTGACAGCTGCAAATCACATGACCTGTCGTGAAAATGTTTCTGGTAAATTTTCTAACTCTGTCAGATAAGATATACTGAAAATTGAAAAATTACACCTTGACACGGGAATCGAACCCGGGACCTTTGGCTTAGTATGACAATGCTCAACCAGTGAGCTAAGCGTACTAAGCCAATGGTCCCGGGTTCGATTCTCGTGTCCAGGTGTCATTTTTCAATTTTCAGAATATAATATTTAGATGGTGGATTCCTCTTTAAAATTAATAATAGCTTCGGCTATTTGATTCTTAAGATAAGATATAGATGACTGCCTTAAATATAAGAGTGAATAATAACCCTCTGGGCACAGGATGACTCCTGGATGGCTCAGTGGTAAGGGCATTGGTTTACTAAGCCAAAGGTCCGGGGTTCAATTTCCATGTACAGGTGTCATTTTTCAATTTAAAGAATATAATATATAGCTATAACTGCACTTAACAACTATAATAGGTTTTAAAAAAATTGGGATTGCATCTAACTACTCGTTTGGATTATACGCTAATGTACTAGTTACGCTAATGGTTGTAAGGATTAGGGAAGTCATAGGAAGTATACTCATATTTGTGTGGAGGGAGAGTGGAAAACCATTTTGGAAAAACCACCCCCAGTATATCCGACTGATATTCAAACCTTGATCTCAGTGTCATCGGCAGTCCAGTCTATTGCGAGAGTAGCATGTTAGACCCCACAGCCACTGAATCGGATAACTTGGCTATTTAATCAATCTGTCATAACAGATCCATTCTATTAAAATTGAACTGTAGGTACCTTCTTGAGCTTGAAGCACGGCTTAGGTTTCCCTCTGAGGCCGTAGATCTTCTTAAGAGCAGCAGCCGTGTATAGGAAGTTACCCAGGGACTCGAGATTGGGCATTGCTTTCATAACAAACACCCCACCCTTGATTTTAACCCGGGTATTCTCCAGCAACACAATCTCCAGTGTTTGACAAAGAGGGTTTAAATCGTAGTCATAAACATTTTGCTGGAAAAAATAATAAAATAATAAGAGCAACTTGTGTTAGGACGTGGCAAAACATTTTCTTCAATATATTTCCTTCAGACATTTAAAGGCTTATGGACCAGTTTTATTGCCCGACAATTTTATCTTGTATTTATTTATTAAGTTAATGACTGTGATTTTATGATTTTAAATGTGTTGAAATCATTAATAAATTTAGTTTTTCACTATCATGAAACATTTGGAAGATACAATTAAATATCTATATTTGGAAGTTAATGAGATGGTGATCTATAATGATTTGGTAACTCCTTAAATAAACTCAGAATACAATGCTTAAGTTTTAGTGAAAATAAGTTTCAACTAAGACTGTGGAGTTTGTAAGCCAAGCATTTGACTCTGACTCATCTATTTTTCTACTGTACGACTCAAATTCCTACTCCTCCATAACTTGCTAAAGTTTAAAAAATTTTATTTAAAGTCGGAGTCAGTACATTTTTACAAACTCCAACTCCACCAAAAATTGCTTCAGACTCTGCGACCCTCAATCTAAGACTCCAACTCCACAGCCCTGGTTTCAACCAGCCAATATTATTTTAGCACCGCGTCTTACTTCTTGTTCAGATTATGCACATATACATGGTAACCAAGCTAATGTGTTGGGGATAGAGGTTGAATTTAGAGGAAGTGTACCAGAATTTGTATAGAGGGAGAGTGGAAAACCATTTAAGAAAAAAACCACCCTCGGTACATCCGAATAGGATTTGTATCTCAATCTCCCTGTCAACAGTAGTCTGCTCTATTGCGAGTGTGACACCATAGACCATGCGGTCATCGAAACAGATCAACCAATAATGCTATGGAAATTAGCTCCAAGAGATAGCCAACCATATCTGAGAACTTTTTGGCTGAGACTACCATTTGTGTCAGATATTTATGGCTCTGTCTTCACAAACAGAAAAAAAGGTGATTCAAAGTTCATTTTGATGAGTTCTTTGTAATTATAATATTTCTGTATCAAACGCACAACGTTTATTGACATAAAATCAGTAAAATAACTTAGCCTGCTTGCCATTTTGTAAGCAATCTGTATTGATCAAACACTCGGTCGAATACTTGAGATAATCAAAGTTCCAAGCATTTCTAATAAACTCAGTTTTATTGACTCAAGTGTGTGTTTCTCTGACCATTAGGTGTTTGTCGGCTGTACTGTACAGCCCTGTCTATGACATGAAACAATGAAATTGCAGTCATGTTGATGTCTTGTTGAGCACTCCTTGAATAGTGAATTTACCTGCTTCAGTGATCAAATTGTTTAAGGTGTCACTCTCGTATTGAACTGGCCTGCTGATGACCGGGTAATTAAGGTCCGAATTACGTTTGGGTCTACTGAAAGGGTGGTTTTCCCTGAATGTTTTCCCACTATCCTTCCAAACAAATGCAGGTAGATTACCGCTAAAACGCTTCCTTCCTCATCCCTACCTCATTAAAGTAATTATCATATAAGTATATAACCTGATCAGGTTAACAGTGATAAATAGTAAAGTGTTGACAGCGACTGTATAAAAGTGAGTTTTTTCTGTGGTTGTCCACACCAGTAATGAGAAGTACGCTAGACCCTTCCCCGACCTTTGGTGTATGACACAGCCATAAGGTCGGTCAGAGCTCTCTAAACTCTGACAACACATTGATCCCACAGTGATGAACAACATCAGCAAGATATGAATTCTGGAACATAGCCTAACTTAAGTTAATTTTGTTTTTATCATATGTGATTAACACGACTAACCTCTGTGGAGTTTGCGGTGAAATCTTGGAGAGCCCGGTGAGGCGACCTCACGCACAGACGTATCAAGTCCGAGCATACGACGCGGGACCCGGTGATGTCCAACAGCCTCAGTCGATGGCACGTCTTTCCGATAAAAGCCATGGTGTCCGAACCTTTTACTGAGTCTTTCAGGACCAGTTCCGTTAGTTGCGGGCAGTTCAGACACAGCCGACAGAGGAGAGGCTGGAGGGTACCGGCCCCACATGGGCCCAACATTTTGGGGACCAACGCAAACCTATTCAGTACAGACATAACTTGAGCCATGCTCGCTAAATTAAGAGAATATTTCAAGTTTTGATGAGAGTTTTTAAATGAAATTTTATTCTGTGAAAAAATAGGTGCCAGTATCGATTGCCTTGCAATTTAAGGTGTCAGTAATGTCTGGTTTGATTCGCTGGTAAAGGGGAGGTTGGGTTAGAGCCCTGGCCGGGTGAACTGAAGGGTTTTTATTCCATTAAAAATTATTCTTACTGTAGATTTTGACGTGATGTCATAGAATTTTACTTTCCTCAGTCACGGCTTTGCTCAGCTTACCCAGAGTTTTATTAAAAATTAGAACTACTATTTCAACTTACAAGATAGCAGATATATGTTTCCTTCTTTTTTTTTCACGAAGAACTTGAAGGGGTACTTTGTCAAGGCCAAGGCCCTTAAAGAAGTATGAGATTTCTAAAAGTTTGGGGAAAAAAATGCTATGAAACCTATCTTCCTCATCAAGTGTAAATATATGGATAGCTTGGATAGGTGGAAAGATTAGTATGGAAAAAGAAGAAAGGTTGATTTTTTTTTCTTTCGTCAGCACGCGTCTAACTACCTGTTCAGCTTATATGCACGTATGATAAAATTACTCTAAAAAAAGTGATGGGAGAATGGATAAGGAAGGAAGCATTTTAGAGGTAATCTACCCGCATTTGTGTGGAAAGAGAGTAAGAAACCATTCAGGGGAAAACCACCCTCAGAAGACCCGACTGGGATTCCAATCCCTATCTCCCCGTCATCAGCAGGCCCGTCTCACACGAGAGTGGCGCCTTGGTCCATTCGACCACTGAAGCGAGTAAGGTAGAAAAATATCTTAACTTTAACTGTTTTCTTTTTTGATGCAGTTACTTAGACGAATGTTATTAATAAAACCCATCAGTATTCAAGCTTATCCGACACCTTAGATCAGTCGGTAGCTCGTGTCTGTCTTCTGAGCCATGGGTCCCGGGTTCGATTCTCAGTATGGTCAAAAAATGTATCATTGTTGAAATATGGGTTTACTCTTTCACATTGATAAAAATAACGGCCGGAGACTGGATGTTGTGCCTGTCCTAGTATTAAGTTGTATTATAAGTCATATGAAACTACGACAGGCCTAGCAAGCCGGTAGTGGAAAATGTGACCAAGACCACAGGCTGGAAACAGTAGTGGATGTAAAAAGAAAAAGTAATCAAACTCCATAGATTAGACTTGGAGTGTAAATTTAAGTTAAATACTAATATTAGCTAACCTAATGGTGAAATTAATGTTCTTATTGACTTAATTTCCAACAAAACTAATGGCAAACGTTATAGTTTGAACTAAGAACTTATACAAAGTCATAAATTACGTACCTTTCTAGTCCTGTACATCTTTTCAACAAAATTGGCCATATCTCAGAGTCGTATCTTAGATTTTGGTCATTCAATTCCACGGTTTTAACTTCTTTACACAGGATTATATCCAAAAATTTGAGAACAGCTGGAGGATTATCATATAGTGTCTTTGAGTAGGTTTTCAAAATTCTGAAAATAAATAGTAAAAACTGTGATAGTTTGTGCTCAGTGATAGGTCTAAATAATATTAGGTCATAAAAAACTTATCAAACGAGGTTAGAACAATAGTACATAAAGCATGGTTTACACGGTGTGAGTTAGAGACTAGCCAATAAGACGGTAGCTGGTCTTCTAAATGGGTGGACAGCTACTTTTTTTTTTGTACTGACCCTTGTTATTCACATGGTGAGTTACAGACTAGCCAATACGACGGTAGCTGGCCTTATAAATGGGTGGACAGCTACTGGTTTTTTTTGGTACTGACCCTTGTTATTCACATGGTGTGAGCTATAGACTAGCCAATACGACGGTAGCTGGCCTTATAACTGGGTGGACAGCTAATGAACTTTTTTGTAATGACCCCTGTTATTCACACGTTTTGAGCTACTGGCTAGCTAGTAAGACAGTAGATTGCCTTCTAGCTGGGTGGACAGTTTTGCGATATTGTCAGGTGTCTGGTCAGCTAGTGACCTTAGTGTTCACACAATGCCAGTGGCGTGCGGAATGAGGGAATGCCAGTGGACAAAGTAAAACTAAAATATTTGAAGGGACTAAGCTAGGCCAACTGCTGACCTACTTGCACGGCCAGTAACTTGGCCGACCTGTTTAAACGAAGCCAGTAACTGACCTTCAGTTACTGGCTCTCTCGACTCGCAAGCCAACTCGCCGGCGTGTAAACGAGATATTAGGTTTGAACAAATAGATATAAGCGCCTGTATGCAAGAACAAGGCTGCAAACAAAACAGAAGGTGGAGTGGCATGGAAGGTGGATTAAGCTACAGTTTAAGAGATAGGAAATTATTCCAGATTATGCACCATTCCGTAGTCTGTTTAGCTCAGCCTCGCTCTTGTATAAAGGCCTTAGCTTAATTTGTAAAGCCTGAGCCATGCAAGTTTTGTGTAAGTCTTGTCTGAGAAAGACTTCAGGTACATGATAGTCAGTGAGGTTAGATCGCTTCACATCTGCACATAAATTTCGGCTCTATTTTTTTCCTTAAGTCAGATTTTTTGTTGTTGTTAATGCTTAGGAATATCTTACGGATGCAAATTCAATTAACTTATGTGAAAAATTACAGCCTGAAAACAGGAATCGAATCCGGGACCTTTGACCAATGAGCCACCCTGGTTTGTCTTGTATCCAGGGCCATTTTGGGTGACCATATCGCAGTCACAAGTCGCCATAGAATGTGATCGTATATAGCTCTGAGTGGCCAATACTTTCACAAGTTATCTCACACAGAGATTCAATACATCAACTAGTAAAAGATGTCCCTGGATATGAGACAAACCAATATGGCTCAATGGTAAAGAATTGGTGCGCAAAGCCAGAGTTCTTGGGTTTATTCTCATTTCAAGATTATAATTTTTCACTTTATTGAATTTGGTTCAGCTATCAGTACTGATCCTGTGGATAATCATTGTGTTATCAGTTTGTAATACACATGAATTCATAACTTTATGAATGTTTTGGTAAATAACTTTTTTATATATGCTTAACGTGTAATTAGCTAGAAGAAATAGGTATATATAGCCCCAAAGTTGTAAAATGTAATTAAATAAGCTGGAAGAAATAATACTCAAGAGGTAAATTGAGGTTAAGAGAAAAAAGCTATTTATTAGTATAATAAATGATTTTACCATAATTTCCAGGAGATGACAAGGGAATTCTGTTAGTATCCCGAAAGAAATGTAGAAGTCAAAATATTGTTAAAATTTTTCCCCACGTTAGTGAGATCTCATAATGAGCCTAGGCCGTGTTTGACTAGTCAGCCCAAGTGACCTTGGAAATTGTGTTTACCTTGAGTTAAAGAGCAGTTCGATGGTGTTGCCTAGATTTTCTTTAGAGTGTAGCTACTTATGCACCACTTACACCACTTAACTAGAAAATGGATACAATTTGTCTTTTATCGTGCACTTCATGGTTAAAAAGCGTGTTTTAAATGGAATAAATATAAGCTACGTGTAAACTGTTAAACCCAAGTGATTTTCTGTGTTCTTTGTTTATTCATATGTTGGCTAAATTTCTTCCTGTAGCATGAAAATCTCTTTTTAAAGGAAATACCAGTACAATTTTAAGTTTAAAAAATATGTATGGCCCTTTAGGAAAACTAGAAATAACAATAATTTTTAAAAGTACAACTTATCATTGATATTATAAGTAGATTAATAATGGGAATATAATCCTTTGAATAATACCATAGATCAGGAATGCCCCAAGTTCGTCCTGTGCCAAACGAAATTTAAGCCGAAATAAACTCCAAATTAGGCTTTTTTTTTTTTGTTATATCTGGGCATTAGGTTCTATAAATTTCATATATGGGCCTAGGCCAACCAAGAACTTATGTGGCCCACAGTTGGAGAATGGTTGGATATGTTTGTCATAAACTATAAAAAATATATAGGCCTATTGTAGGCCATGGGAACTCATCTTTCAGAAGTGGTCATGGTAGCTCTAAGTGTACTGTAACCTCTGAAAAGTACAATGCACCCTGTACATTTGAATGCACAAGACGTGTGTTAGTTTAAAGTGGGTAAGTGAAGTGCACAAATGTCTAGGGTGTAAACCATTCAGAGAGAGCCCTAGATTGGTAAAAAAAAAAAGATCACACAATGAAGTTGAAAAGGAAGAGACCTAGGAGAAGCATTGGGCAGTTATTATTGAGTAACAAGACTTGGAAGATATGTGCTAACTGTTGAAATAAATTTGTAATGTAGTTTGGTGGCCATGGAAGTTTGGTTGCCATAGAGAATAAACAAGAAGTTTGGTATCCACAACAAACTTTTCTTCTCATGTCGCCAATCGCCTTTAATGTTGTGATATAGTATTAATAATTAACTTTTATGTCTTAATACTTTTTTTAACTGTAAACCATTAATTTACAACAGGTTATGGGCCCAGTGCAGTCTCGAAGTAGGCGACTTAAACAGCTTTTATGTCTAAATACTTGTAAACTATTGATTTACAACGCTAATGAGTGTGTCATATGGATAAGGGTTGCAATAATATACTTACTTTGAAACAATGCGTTGACGAATAATTTCATTAAGCAAAGGCGGCAAAACATCTAAATAGCCTTTCAATTCGTACAACATAGTATCCGAGTTAATACCCCTTCGACGCAACAAAAGGGATGTATTTTCATATCGCCGCACATTGATGCAAAGGTTTACTTCCCTCTGAAGATAGTCAAATAGTTCCAAAAAACATAAATCTTCCAAACTCTCAGGCGTTAATGTTCGTAAAGGCGGCATAGCAGGTATTTTCACTATTTTGTGCTAATTTGCTATTAGTTTACAAATTCACATCCCGTTTTCTCTACCTCGAATTTAATATCAATATATCTGTAAAGCGTTGAAATTAATTTTAAATCTTGATCTAAATACTAAACAAACATTAAATTTTACTTTGTAGTATCTATAAATAAATCTATCAAATCTTTTTACTTAACCCATCAATGGATTTGTAAAAGTCAAGATTGAATGTAAACACAAATAAACAGGATGACCACAACACAACATTTTAAAAAATACTTCCTTTTTGTGTATTGAAAGCTTTCATCTCTATAATACAACTGAATGGGCACCTGAGGATGAAATTTTTGTGGCTATTGTCTGCACACCATTGTGTAAGAGAGAACGAAATTTTCGGGTATCTCTTTCTCTCCTATACACATTCAAGGTAAAGTGACATCGTTCGCTAATTTGTATAACGATATGATATACATCAATGTATGTGATAGTTAAATGAAATAAATATGTTAATAAAAGGTATAAAGAGCATACATAAGTTCGAAACCCGTGACTTGATTCTTTAAATAACTTGATGCAGGCTAATATAGCCTATGATTTTGGAATTGAACCCATATTAAAGGACTTATCTCGTAAGAGAATCCTACATAATAGTAGTATTTTTGTAGGATAAAAGAACTTCCAGAAGGGAATTTATACTACCATTCTAAAAGGCCGTTTATCCTATATAAATACTAAACAGTAGGATTCTCGTACGAAATAAGGCCTTCCAGCAGAGCTAACTGCACCATATTTCCGCTAGGTTGGTCTCGAGCTGCAAGACCTAAAAATAACATTTATTATTTATACACATATAAGCTATTCATAATATAATCAATATATGGTATAATATCTTTAAGTATCATAAAAAAAATTAAACCAAGATTTTTTTACCTGCCAAAAATTATTCTTATAATATTATTTTGTGATAAAAACTTTTTAGATTTTCAATAAAATAACCTCAACGTACCATTTTATAATATTATGAAACAACTGCCTGAATAATCTATAAAATAAGCTTTATGCAGAATTTGATTTTTTAAATTTATTATTCGCAACACATAGTTAATACTGATTGTTTACTTTTGCACAAATATACATTTTTTAATTTTTAATTTAAAAATATGTTAGCACTGTTGTGTTTAACAATACAGTTTGTCGTTGGTAACATTTGAATTAAAATAGGTAGAAACTCGTCAAAGCTGTCAAAACTTGTCAGAACTGGTGGCTTAATATTCCTTTCCTATATATATTACACTCCCCTCAGGCTAGTATGTAGTGTGGAGGTAAAGGGGTTAAGGGGATGACTGGATCAATCACTCGTAGTATTAGCCATATTTGTAAAAACGTTGGCTTATGGTTATTTAATGATATAGACCAAGAAAATAGCTGATTATGACCGAACAAACAAAACCGGCTTAGACGATTGGGTGAATAAAATTACCTCTTACGTTGCATGTATCTAAGTATACATAGGTAATATGATTATAGTTCACAACCCAATAATAGCATATTTTCAATTTTCATTTATACATCGAAAATATTAATTTTATATTTAATTAAAATGTGGTATTAATTGACATTTTGTGGACGGAGAAAATGACCTAGGCCCATAGAAACCTCACCTTAGATACGTGTTTGACACCCCTGAATATAAAATTATACCATTTCAATATCTGTGTTTTGACTAATTGAGCATTAAAATTTGGCATGTCAGGTTTCGTTACTGCCAAATTGTACCCTCTGTATATTTTATTTAGTTTCCTATGTTTGAACAATTATTTTCATTGTATACATACCATACATGCCCAATAATTACAAATACAATGGAAAGGACAAATATCCCTATATAATCTCTTTGGCAGGGATTGAAATTACTTCACGAAGATTTCTTCAATTATGTGCACATTGCTACGTCATTAAAGTAATGTTTTTGATAATTCTAAAAATATGTTATTCCTGATGACAGGTCTAAGAGTAGTAAAAACATTGTTTGAACATTGTGTGAACTAATTCACACTCGCAGCTTATACGATAGGACCCGTAAAAGTAAAACTATAGTCTTTCACCGTATACGGAGTATAGTTTACCCTGCACGTCTATGACTATTTAAAATTGTATTTCCCATGCAATCAGAGCTGAGAAAAGGTTTATGAACTAAATTTACTATTAAATTTAATCTAGTTTAAAACGAGCTTGTACCATTTTACTAAAGAAATGATTCGATGAGCAGTTTCTCAATATTTTGATGCAATTCAAACCTAAACAACATAGATTCTGATCTAAAATTGATAGCAACCAGCAACCAAATTCGTTGATAATATAATCTAACGCTTTTTTTTAAACCTATTTTTAAATACAAATCACAAAGTCTTTCTAAAATGTTATTAAGGCCATTTAGTAACGGCTAGCACTACGATTTGGGTGACCTCAAAAAATGTATGGAAGTAAATTATTAGGCTGACTCGCGATTCAAGAAGAATATTAAATACCATTAAATATATCACTTGTATCTTCGAAATTTTTATAGCAGAACCTTTTTGATAAAAATAAATCAAATATTGCGCTTCTATACAAACATATTGTTTAGTTTTCTTCACATGGTGATATTAACAATTGTTGAATATCTGTCATGAGCATAGCAGCATTAGATGAGAAACTTTTTAAATGAAGAGAGAATTTTGTCATTAAATTCCAGGACATCTTTTACAGATATTCAACAACTGTTAATGTCACCGTGTGAAGAACATGAAACTATAATATGATGGTACTGGAGAAATATTTTATTTATTTTGACCAAAAAAGTTTTGTTATAAAAACAGAAAATTGGTCTTTTCTCGTGTTCCTTGTATCCCCCGCCCCCCTAATTATATAGCAGGACGGCTCCAGATACAAATAGTAAATATCCTAATCAGCTCTCCCTCCTAATCGAAGAGTCCGCTAGGTTCGTGGTCGACCATTAAAACCAATGAAAAGAGAATAGAAAGGTAGCCTCACTTGGAGTAATTATATTACCTCATTTCTTACGTCACCCAGTACACAACAATTATATTTTAATACTAAAACAGTCACACATACATTTTTTTTTACAAAGTAGAGTAATGACGTTAATTGGACATTGGTGTGGATTTTAAAGTTTTATTTATTATTTAAAGTTCCCAAATGTCCTATGATTTTTTTTAACAACTTAGTTTATTTTCCATATAGCTTTGTGTATGAAACGCCTTGGCTTGTTTACTGAGTGACGTCACAAGCTCAGCTTTCTCGATCTGACGATACCTTCTGTTCTCTTCACATTGGCTGAAACCACTTAAGACCCAAGGATGGACAACATTTTCTCATTTTACTGTCCTCTCACCCCCTCAAGTCGTCATGTTGTTAGAATCTATTTTTATACATATACGTCTTGGTGATCTAATTTAATCCACACGTTTGATTTCAGTTCGAGATTTCTACTTTCCTTAAAACCTTGAGCTGTGGTCTTTTGTTTGACCACATTCACTAAGAAGAATGTCTGATCTAATGGCCTTGGCCAGATAATAGAATTATTGGCACATTGTTAGATCATACCCTGGAACAACGTCACCTCCAGCTTGCGAGCAATGAAGTTGTTTTAGTCGGCACGGATGACAGAGGAGAAATGGAATGCTATCTCTATGTAACAAAATTAGGCCTATTACTTCTAGACTGCGCAGCAAATCTACAGCCGAACGAAGATGTTGTGATAAAACCCACAGCACGTTTTACTCAACTGACGTCACAGAAGTGGGCGCTATTGGTCCAGCCCGGATCTAAGGGGGAATAAATAAGCAGGCACTACTGCTCAGTAGTTAGTGACTAAAAAGTTCGCGCATGCGCGGTGTTGGGTTTAAATGTGGTCACATGCAGGTGTGTATACAAAGGAGGTATTTGTGATCAGTCTTCCCAAAGATCGAAAACCAATTAACAAAAGCTAAAAACATATGAAGTTTAACTATGATACAGAATACTGAGTATGTGTACAATGTATTTACTAAAATTTAAGACAAGGCTTACGACTTGATATTATCAAAGGCAAGCCTATGACACTATAAACAATATTATTATTATTATTATTATTATTATTATTATTATTATTATTAGCACCGCGTCTTACTACCCGTTCGGGTTGTACACACTTACGCTAATGTGTAATGGTAGGGTGATTGTGAGATGAAATGAAGGACCTACAGTTTAACGTGGGATCCGAACCACGGTGGAGGTCTGGCATTCCATACATTCACAAGTTGTGATTAATACACGTCTTGTCAGAGGTGAAGGAAGGGTTTGGCAATCAGATAAATCTGTGCCGGGACCTAGGATGGAACCCCGGACCTCAGCACAGAAGTCTGACACCTTACCCCTAGACCCCTAG